>JAZGTH010000010.1:3015000-3267500 GCA_036877525.1 Chromobotia macracanthus
TCTATACTCTGTGTAGATTGGCCGTAAAAAAGATTCACCTTTGTTTGATCTGGTTTTGTCTTTTTAAGATGGGGTATTACTTTTTCATATGCTCTGAATTGTACACTTGTATGTTGAATTTACATGCTGGAGCTGTTTTGTATTAGAGATGATGTAGTGATGGATTTAAACAGGCAGGGAGTATGTAAGCAATGCCTCTGTATTCTCCTACAAGCACAACTTTGCTGGTCAAAAATGTTTTGTGATTTGCTTAGTTTGTGTTGGCCAGGTGAGGTGTGCATAATGCATTTTATTATTAAATATTACATGGCAAATATCCTGCATTTATATGACTGCAACCTCTGCACCCTGTTTATTTTTGAAGATTTTTTTGCCAGTGCTGTGCAGAATATCCTGCCAGTATCAGAAATATCTAGTTTAATCTTCATTCTGTGAAGTTTAGCAAGATTCACATGCTCTTGTTCATCAGAATCATCGTCTTAACCATAAGAATGTAGTTGGTTGGTTGGTTGGTTAGTTAGTTAACGTTTTTTCAGTTTAATGATCTTTATATAGCATGACTAAATTTATGTTACAAATAGTCAAGTGTTTGTTTTTTTCGGTTGCCTTACAATTAGCAGACTACTTGATTAGCCTGCTAAGTTGGCACACTACACAAGTAACCTTCACTTCGCTAGCCAATGGGAAGTGAGGCAATGAAAGGGTAAAAGTGAGGAAATCACAGCGAGTTAGTTTGTTTGGGGTGTGTGGTATTTCGAGTCCTACAGCTGAAGGAAGCTCTTACAGTAGTGTCCTGTGCAAAGCCTTCTGTGGAGCAAAGGAAGTGTGGTTGTAGCATCCAGGCCCACAATTCTCAGCATGCCTCTTTCTAAACGTTTTGTGTAAATTAGTTATTTTTTTCCAGATCCCAGTGTTTGTTAAAGGGATACTTCACCCAAAAATAAAGAGATGGCTTGCCCAAAGCAAGATATTTTGAGAAATGTCTTTGTGTTTTTTTTGGTCCATACATTGGAAGTCAAATGGGGACCAATGTTGGTTACCGGCATCCTTTAAAATATCTTTTTTGTGTTCTGTGGAAGAAAGAAAGTCAAACAGGTTCAGAATGACCTGAGGGTGAATAAATGATGAATTTTCATTTTTGAGTGTATTATCCCTTTAAGTAAATCGTGTGGAGAGCAGGAGTGAATGCATTTCCACACATGCTGTCACATGCTATGCTCTGTTTTACGCTGCATTATCAGGAGGCAAAGTTCAAATTTCTCCGTTAGTAAAGCTGCCACACCCACTAAACCGTAATGGCTTCCTGACCTAAATCCACCCTCCATCCCCTGCTGTTCTTCTGGCCCCAGGAGACCCCGTTTCTCTCTGAATCTCTACTCACTGCTGCTAGATCTACACTAGCGTGTAGTTCTTGCTAATCAGTGGATATATGTGTAGTTGTGGCATATTTGGGATTCTGCTTGTATCTGATTAAAGCTTTGTTCTAAAACGTAATAAACTGGCTGTCTACAGCCTACATAAGATGCTTTCTTCTAAGACAGCTTCCTAATTAAAAGCAGACTCCTAAGTCACTAATTTGACAGCTGATAAGCACCTCTAATTCCTTAAAATACTCTCTTATAAAAATTAACCATGGTTTTCTTATGATAAATGTGTATTAACCATGGTTTTCTTATGATAAATGTGTATTAACCATGGTTTACTTATGATAAATGTGTATTAACCATGATTTTCTTATGATAAATGTGTATTAACCATGGTTTTCTTATGATAAGTGTGTATTAACCATGGTTTTCTTATGATAAGTGTGTATTAACCATGGTTTTCTTATAATAAGTGTGTATTAACCATGGTTTTCTTATGATAAATGTGTATTAACCATGGTTTTCGGCATATTGTTTCCATTTGTATAACCACAGTTTTGCTACAAATACTAGGTTGAACTATGTAGCCAAACCATGGTTAATTTATGATGGCCATCATTTAACTATAGTAACCTTGTTTTTGGTGGGTAGCCGACTAGGTTTTGTTGTTGCTCATAAACACCTGCTTTTGGTCTTTGACTATGCATTGTGGGTATGTTTTTTTATCATTGATACTTGAATCATTGAAATCATTGAATTTTATCATTGAAACAAGTCTGTCCTGCCCCAGTGTTTCTACTGCTTTGGTGGGGCCTCAGTTGTTTTCGTTGGAAAACAGCACAAAGACAAAATGTTCTTGTAATTCAGGTTTGTTTTAGAACTCCGACAAGACAAGCTGCGACATATAGAAAAGCAAAGTGAAGTGAAAATAGTGTGAAATACAATGAGCAGTGCGGCCCAAATGAGAAGTTTCAGTTTTTCTCCACGTTTGGAGAATAAGTGCTGTCAAACAGAGCATGTTCCACCCTGAAGTATCGGTGGTTTTTCAGTACTTTCAGATGGGTTTCAAGGTTTAAAATCGTGTGTCAGGTGACTATGACCGTTTCAATCGAGAAAGCACCATTGACATTTTCAGATAATTGTTGACATTCAATGCAAACATTCTAAAACTTTGCCAAAGTTTTCCGGATATTATATTTAAACCAGCTGCCAGAAGATTATGGCTCTTTAACCACCTTATGTTGTAATGTTATGTTGCAGACTTCCGATTCATTAGACATTGCATAGGTAAAAAACTAGAAGAATAACAAAGAGCAGTAAATGGTCAAATCTGTTGCGCTACAAACCAGTGCGTTTATAATTATGTCAGTACTTTAAAATAATATGGTAAGAAATACTAGTTTTCAACACCAAGCAGCATTACAAGCTGTTTTGTACAGCTAAAAATAACTTAAAGCAGGTGACACCGGAAGTCTAACACGTTCATATTCAAAAATGGTGGTGCATGCTCTTACGTCAAAAATAAGGTGGATATGTACGGCTGAATCTGATTGTTTACTTCAGCTACAGTGACTCGCAATTTTAACACCTACTGCTTATAACTCGTGTCATTAACAGTGTCAAAGCTGTGAACGTGAACTTTCAGGCATTTCAGATGGTTTCTTGCTCATGACCGACTTGCGTGTAGATCGACTGATAACATAACAATCAGATCAGGTACTCAAGCGTTTGTCATGTGATTTCTTCATTGTCATTCTCGTTTTGTTGTCCTCTGCAGATATGTTTAAACGGGTCGTACGGCAGAGTAAATTCCGGCATGTGTTCGGCCAGGCGGTGAAGAACGACCAATGCTACGATGACATCAGGGTGTCCCGGGTAACGTGGGATAGCGCCTTCTGTGCGGTTAACCCCAAATTCGTCGCCATCATTGTGGAAGCCAGCGGAGGCGGCGCGTTTATGGTTTTGCCTCATTTTAAGGTGAGAAATTACATTGTTGTTATGTTATGAAGTCACCAAATGTTAGGAACGTACTTCATAAGATCCAAACTCACAACTAATGAAGAAAACTTCTTTACCATCATATAGTGTTTGCCTAATAAAATAACGAGGTTTTGCTCAATATTAAAAGAAGCTCATGCTGAGCTGAAAAATGCTTTAAGTGGTACGAGAAACAGATGATGGGATGGTTTTAGTCTGGGAAAATGCAGTCAAGTGACTTCCATGACTGTCTGTTTAGTTTATCAAGACCTTTTTGATGGAAATTCTCTTTGTTCGTGATGTGGATTAGAAGTGTCCAGTGATGTTGATGCAATGGCCAAATCTGTAGCCTGGGGAAGACTTTATTTTGTTTTGTGGAAAAAGGAGCCAAGTGGTGAAATGGATTTTTGGTCTGTTTCTGAGAAATGAAGAAGGTATAGAGCAGCTTCTTAAACATGACACAGTCTTCGTTTTGAAACGGCTTACGGTCTTTGTTAATGTTTGAGTGTACACACACAATTACAGCCTCACGCTCTGGTGGTTTTGCAATGGTTAAGGTGTGATTCATCAAGACTTCTGCTTGATCTGTTTGTGTCAGAGCTGTTAGGAGTGGAGAGAACCCTGCTGGATGTCTTTGAAGCTCTGGTGAGCATGTTCTGTCTACACTGATGAAACATACATGCTTTACCTGCTGCGATGAACCTCTTATCCTCTTTCAGTCACACATTAGCCACCCAACACTGTAACCACAGTTACAGTACAGTCATTTTTACCCATTCACTTCACTTGTCGTACTGTAAATGTCTTACAATTATATTTCACAGGCCTTTGAAATAGAAATGGCCTTTTGTTTCTTATGTATAATTAAACTTTACTGCAACAAAATTGACTTTTGTAAAGGAGATTTTCTTTCTTAATGGCTGAAATATAATGACCGATCTAAATCTCTAGGGGTCTGCTGTTTGATATGTATGATGAAGATCTTGAGTCTGCTGGGATTTCTTTCGTGGAGCTCAATGCACGTTCCTTTCTGACCTTCTGTCATGGACTACCACCGTCTGTTTGTGTTACAAACACTGTCACTTAGTTTGTTTTGTGCATGTGGGTTTAGTGAGTGCATGTTTGTGCATGTTGAAGTCTGGGGTTTATTCCATGATTCATGGCAAGTTGAACAACGTTCCAGTCATATATTTTCCTTTATTTTGAATGTTGTGTTGCCATGGTATAAATTTACATTTTGTTGAATTGCACTAACTGAAAAGTCTCATTTACTCACTCTCATGTCAATCCAAACTTGTATAACTTTTTGCTTCTGGGAAGCATATTTTGAAATACGTTGGTAACCAAACAACAGTGGCGCCCATTGACTTTTTTATTGTATGAACACAAAACCACTAAGACTTTCTTCTTTATATTTTGAGAAAAGTGATATAGGTTTGAAATAACATGAAGGTGAGAAAAAAACAATTTTGGGTAAACTGCCCCTTTAAGTACTTTAGTCATTTACCTTTCTTTTCTGTATAGTATGTAATTTCTGTGCCTCTAGCATTTTCAAACACTCTCCTTATTTGCCATTGGTCAGCTAGACAGATAGTCCCGCCCCAAACTCACATAATTGGTTTAGCCAATTTACAGTTGTCTCCGCATGTTAAGATAAAAATAAAAGTCTTTTTAACGTGATAAATTTTCACTTTAAGGAAAACGTATAGACTTATATAACATCATCAGCGTATTGGCTTTACACACAAACGCTTCCACACAAATGTTTTTTGTAACAGTGGGCAATCTATCATACTTAAATTAGATATAGATTGTACAGTATAGTAGTTAGCCATCTGCAGAAAGAGTTGAATTCAGCGCAAATTAAGTATATCTGATGTTGTCGTGTCATGTCTCCGATTGTTCCAGTAATACGGTGAGATTAGCAGGACAACACAAAGCAGTGCCGTTGACAGACGTAACAGCGGTCTGTAATTAGAGAGCGCTCAGACGTGACTGTGACATCCAAACCTCAGGCCCTCAGTCACGATTCTGAAGCCTGTCATCACCGTCACACTTCATCACACACAAGTGCTCGTAAATGATGTCACTGCTGAAAGCCTCTGGCTACTGAGGCCAGTTAAAGCACAGTATGTCACATTCATCTTATTTACATGATTAGTGATATTTTCAGTTCCTGCAGGTTGCTGTCTTGCAGCTGAATTTGTATAAATTCAGGGTTCAGGTTGGATTAAAAAGTGATGGATTAAGCCATTTTAAATCCTTTGTCATTGTTTGAGGGGAAACCATTAATCTGTGAGAAATAAATTGTTTGTTCTCAGATCCTCACTGTTGTGTTTTCTCAGAGCAAATTGCTGGATCATCTGTTCTCCTGATGTAAAACTGGATTCATCTGGGATTAAAAAGCATTTTTCTGTTAAATGTAGACAGAGACTGAATCTGTGTGTTGTGACGTCAGCTTGTGTAGTTCACAGGTTCATGCAGTTTTGTTTAAAATTTGCTTAACCATATACTGGGGAAAATTTTTTACCCAAACGTCAGCAAAGCCTAACAAATCTAAGCAAAACCTTCTTTTGGGGACATCCCCATTTGTAAAAAAAACATATATAAATTAAGTTGTAAGTTTTTTTTTAATTGTAAAAATGCAGACAGATTTCTGTTAGGGTTAGATTGTGGGTTATGATTAGGTTATATTGTTTATAATGAGTTGTGTATGAAAACAATAGAAGTCTATGGAATGTCCCCATTTAGATAGATAAGTAAACGTGTGTGTATCTACATGCACCTGCTGTCCTTCTGCTTCGTTTAACACTTTGCACCCCTCCTCACATATACACTCACGCAGTCTGATTTCGTTTAGCTCTGAATCTGTCTGTGGTCCATCATTCCAGACTGCCCTGTTCTCCGCAGCGCCCTGCAATCAGACAGCTGGCTCTGGTGGAGCTATTGTCTCCCAGCATATGCCAGAGCCTGCACAGCCCTTTGTCTCTTAACTCAGCTCTGTATGGGAACCCCTCAATCCCTGTAGATGCTCTGAAAAAACCTCAGACCTGTGCGTCTGTCTGTTTCCCTGTAAAGATTTTGGTAGCAGATTGACTGAGTATTCGAGGCGCTTGAGAAGTAAGCAGCGCTGTAAGAAAGCTGAAATAGATGCAGTAAATTATTCTACTTGTAATCAAATATTTGGATAACTGTGTGTGTATCTGTGTACATGTGAATGCATGCATGCATACATATGTATCGTAGAGATTTCTCACAGTGAGATGCCATGCTCTTCAGTGAAGATATCTGTGCTCATTTGTGTTCAAACTGACTGGAGTTGGTTTTGTCATGAGGGCCGGTTGACGGCTGTTGTTCTTCCAGGCTGAGGGAAAGTTTCAGCTGGGTCGTGGCTGGATTCTTTGTGTGGGAGACAGAGCAAGCACGACTCAAGCTCCTATTGTCTCTGCTCCTCAAGAGACCATCAGGTGTCTAACTAATCACATGCTGTGTTTTTGTCTTTCAACCCCCCCCCAACACACACACACACACACACACACTCAGATGTGTTGTCTCATTAACATATGAAGGAAGCCATGGGGAACGAATGGCTGCAGTGTTTCGCAGATCTTGCATTCCTGCTTTTCATGAACACTGACCACTGAGTGACTAATTTTCCTTCCTTCTGCCTGACCACCTCTCATATTAAGGTTAAGGCCCGAAATATGACCCATCCCAGAGGAAACTCCCGGTTTACGCTTTGACACCGGCTTATGATATTAACAACTGTTTCCCTTCAGAGCTCATGTCCTGAAGGAAATACCTGATGCCTCAGGAAAACATCAATGTTTGTGTAGTTATGTGGTTTTAATTTGTCCTGATACCTGCTCATTCCAGTTAATCTGCTGCTTTTCCTGCTTCGTGGAATGTTCTGGGTTTGGTAGAAGTTAAACTTTATTGATGGTATTTGTGGTCTAATGTCAATTAACAGAGAATAGTTTATCTAGTTAATCCAAACTGAGACCACTGATTTGTGCAAAGCAGCAAAGTCCAAGACATTGTAGGTAAAAGATCACAATATATTGGGATCTTGTGAGTTTTGGCCATACCCAATTTGCTGACCTGTACCCAGCTAAAACTTTTAGGTTGTAAGAATGTTTCCTCAGCGTTTCCATTAAGTAACAAAAATGTTATTTTAAATGTTCTACGAATGTTTTTTAGACATTGTATTGAACATTATTGCTTGAACATTATTTAAACATTGTTGTAGTTCAGTAATGTTTTTAAAACATTCCAATAACAACTTACGAATAACATTTTGATATAAAAATGTTCTACTAATAACTGCAAGAACATTTTTGTTAACTAAGAGAGAACTTGTAGAAAATGTTGTCCAATGTTCTGAGAATGTTGCCTGTTAGCTGGTTTTATTGATATACTATCACATCACCCCACACAAATGCCAGTAAAGCTTGTAATTTTGGTATGATTTGTGCCATACTGGAATAACTGAACTCGTACTGAATCGTGAACATTCCTTTCAGTACTACAGTTTAAGGTCTGTGGGATCTGCAGGGCTTTTGCTTGGTCTAATGGGTTTCCTGTAGCTGAACTGGGCCCTGTGCTGTTCCATACGGTTCCTGCTGAAACTTTACAGAAAAGTGAGCATCAATGAAAAGAGGAAGAAAAAACAGGAAAGAGGAGGGCATAGACGGGAAGTGAGTTCAGTCTCTTTAACCCAGAGTCCACCTCCATGTATCCTGTGCTGCCACATAGACAGATGAAATTGTGTGCGTGTGTGGCCATGAATGTCTTCATATTCCCAGTCTGTATTCCAGAAGCTCTCTACTGTTCCCGCTGCACTGACTGCGCTCCGACTGCTGCTGACTGCAGATATTACCTTATATGGTCATCCTCAGCTCCCCGCCTGTCAGCTTTCCAGACCCAGTTCCTCATTCCTCTCCATTGGCTGCGCCGCAGCGCTCGCGCCCAATAGATTATTTGATAGGGGCGTGTAAGAGAAGAGGGCAGAGTGAAGTGAAACGTGAATTTTTTGGGCAAATCCAATGTCAGCTCACGTTCACATTGCTCATTTGGAAACGTGTTTTTCCTAATGTTTTATTTTTGTTTTTTAAAATTGGGAATGACTTGGATAAAAACTGTTAAATGAAACTTCTTTTCTTTTATTCGTTCTCTTTAAATACTTTGTTTTAACCTTCCTCCCCCATCTTTTCGTTCCTGTGTATAGGCCAGCCTTATACACCTGCTTGCCCAGAGCAACTCTCTTTTTCGGACACATGCTGACCCCGCCCCCTTCATCCTGATTGGCTTATTTCATGGGTCATTTAAAATGACGAGGTCTGGTTGGTCAGCTGCTGGGGTGCTTGAGTCAGGACACAGCTGCCTCTTGGTCCTCGTGGAAATTTCCATGCTGACTAGATAAGACAGACTTGCTTTAGCTACTAAAAAAAAGTAGCTAAAAGACTGACTTTCACTTTCTGTGGGCCACCTCCACAGTGTATTTGCTCTTCCTGTCTTTCATGTACATTTTTCCATGGTTTCCTGTCTCTCTTCCTCTCTTTCATGACTAAACGGTTTGAATGTTTCGTGGATATGAGGAACGCTGTTTTTCTTATGCTGTTTATTGATTGAATTTGTTTGGACAGACTGTATTTGAGGTGGGAAATCTGCAGTGAAGCTGCGACTGTTGCTATGCAACAAGTGTGGCTCATTGCTCTGCAGAGATGTGTCAGGACGGCTTCAGTTTTAGTAAGCTATTATTAATGCAGATAAATATTCATGATGTAAGTTTAGCCCAGCTCCCCTGCGAGTTTGTAACGTAGCGTGAACAAGATTGATTTAATGATGCGAAACTGCCCGCTTGACTTTGCACGCCAATGTTTTGTTGCCGTTTATTACCGTGTGGAGTTACACCAACACCTCACGTTGTAACACACAAAGATCACTGTTTTAAAGCTGCAATCTGTAACGTTTGCCTCTCTGTCATCATCTCTGTTGAAACATAAAATTGCAGGTTACTTTACATACTTTTCTTTACGTATTTTCAAGTCAAATGAAGCCAAACTGCCATTTCCTGGGAAATTAAACCTGTCAGCTCAAATTCTAAGTCATTATAAACTTACAGAATCAGGGTAAGGAGACCGTTTTGTTACGTACTTTCTCAATAAATTATTTTTATTTATTTTTGATCAAAAAAGTTTTAACAGATTGCAGCTTTGAAAAAAATTTCCACACTTGGAAGTCTTTGTTCAATAAACTGTGAAGGTGGGACGGTGGGCTTATATTATTAGTACTGCTTGCTAAGATAAAAGATCAGATAGAAGTCATTATTACTGTTGCTTCACGTAGGAACTAATACACTTCAGTGTGTTTGTGCTACACATGATGCTCTGGTGATGCTCTGATCAGTAGGCTTTCTGTGTAGAGATGTGCTGTTACTTTTCTAAGCCATCAGTTTAACAATTTTCACTTGAGTAATCACCCATCAGCATTTGTATGCCTGGTATCTCTGAATATGTTAATAAATAATGAGTCGAGACTTCTAGAACCCATAGAGAGCTCATTGTTATTGACCTTCTGTTCCAGTGTCGGTGATCCATATAAACTAAATGACAATAATGTCTGGAAATCAATATAGCGGCTAATGATTCAGAGTTACTGGTTCTTACTGGAATGTTCTCTTGAGGAAACCAGTGGCCTTTTATCACCTTCTCCTCCACTTCTGTCTTCAAGTCCTCCTGGGAAGTTCAGAAATCATAATTGCAACGTTATGGTGGTTCAAGTGGTTTAGATTGGAGTAATAAAAGCATATTTTTGAATAAAGCACTAAAGATGGGCATAAGGTGTGTGATGTGATTCTTGCCACAGAGAATGATGGGAAATGTTTTTTTTAGTTCAAACCTGTAGCCTCAATCTGACTAAAGTAGCATGTTCTGACAAGTTTTGTCCCTGTTCTTTGAGTTTCCTACTCTTACTACGATGATGTTATGCCTGTCATTTTGACATGACTTAAACCTACAATCCTCTCTACCACCATCTCTGTTTGAAGGATAAAATTGCAGGTTACTTTAGTCAAATATCTTGAAGTCAAATGAAGCCAAATTGACAATTTTTCCAGGAAATCAGATCAATAGCTCAAATGATAAATTATTATTATAAACGTAACTTTGCAAATTGGGGTAAGGTAAGGAGATCGTGTTGCACACTGATCTGTTGTATATTTGTTCAGTAACACTGAACATTGATTTTTGTTCATTTTTTATTTTTGTTTCGGACTACAGCTTTGAGACAGCAAAGGACCAGACAAGGAAAAACACTGATGCAAATGAAAAGTGTTTTAAGTTTGTTTTGTTTGGTGCATGTGATTTTTAAATGTGGGTATTTAGTGAATTGTGTTTTTGTTGGCCAGCAGCGGCAGCACTGTATCAGTCTGTCTCTGTGTTTGTTTGGATGTTTGTGGAGTGATTGCTAATCTCTGCTCTTGATAACAGGAGAATGCTTCTTTGTGGTCTTGCATGTTTCACGTTTTCTTCTATCTGTTGCTTTTTTCCATTTTCTTTGAGCCTTTCCTACAAAATGTTGTTGTATTGACATCCCTCGCCGTTCCGTTTCGAAACGGTCCGCGTGTATTTTGAAAACAAACACAAGGAGCTGCGAACTCACGGATCGTTGTGAAAGGTACACCATAGTTTCTCTTTCATAAGGACGTGTTATAACCATGCCCAGACTTGAGAAGGAATGTGTAGAAAGAGTGGTTTCAGGCACAGGTGGGTTGAGTCTTTCTCTAGCTGTGGGTGCTGCTGGTTCATTTGCACAAGTCAGGCTGTTGTGCTTTACTGGGCCTGGCTTTCCATGTGATGTCACCGAACCACAGGCCAAGCAGCGAGCAGTGTGAACAAAAGTGTGGGTGAGGCGATCTCTAAACATACATTGAACAATGTGATCGGGTGACACCTGATCACACAACCCAGTGCGGAGATTGTGGACTGCCAAGAGATCAAAGGTCGTGACCCGGAGAGCAGAGGGCGCTGATGTCATCAGGAAGTCAGAAGTCAGCTGACTGGGCATGAGTCCACAGCCGTGCCTTTATTTGTTTGCTTCTTTGTTAGCTGTGCAGAAGAGAAAAGAGGGAAGTACACTGAGACAGATTCACAGAAATGTTGAATTAAAGTCATTATTTGATATTCATTCAGGTTCATTTTGTTCGGTCATTGAAATCATGTCGCATATATTCTAAATAATTGTAGTAATGTAAAATGTTGAAATTGTTATACAATGTCACGGCTTTTTATTTTTAGGCGTTCTTTAGGTGTCTCACACTCTTACCTGGACCTCCATGTGACCCTTCACTCCAGGGTGAAAAGGTTAAGGCCCCTTTTAAGGTTTTTTTTAGCCCGTGTTAGCCCTGCAAAGTTTTTATTTTAAATCAGCCGTCGTGTGTGAATGTTTCTGCTGTTCGTTTGAATGACCGGAAGAGCTATTGTTTAAAAATCAACAGAAGAACAGCCGTCTTCCCCCAAACCTTCCTTTCATCATGTGGACGTAGGCCAGACCAGAAGAGTTTATTTTGGTATTACACAGCGCTTGGCTGTGTCGTTTTTGGCTCATTTAATTTTGAGGGCCGTATGACTTCATAATCTAATGTTTCTCTTTGTGTTTTTTTTTTGCAGACGGGCCGTATAGATAAGTCCTACCCGACAGTATGTGGCCACACCGGCCCTGTTCTGGACATTGACTGGTGCCCTCACAATGACCAGGTCATTGCTAGTGGATCTGAAGACTGCACCGTGATGGTACAACGCCCTTCTTCTCTTCACAGTTTTACTGATGAGGCCTCTGTTTGTGTAATTGAAAGATGAAATCCATACCTTTTGTCTCTCTGTCGCAAAAGTTATGCGATTATTTAAAACTTGTGTATAAGCTTGTATACATTTATAAAAGGTAAGAGACAGTTTTGAATACTAATGTCATGTACTCGCTCAATTTGTCTTTTTAATTTTGAACCCAGAAAAGTTATGGATTGCTTTTTAGGAATGTACCAAAGTAATAATTATAATAATAATAATGATGGGACTAATTTCACTAAAATGGACACAAATGCAAATAATCAGCACATCGCATCTAGCCAGCATCACATCTCCAGCCACCATTTAATCTGCGTGCGGCTGGCAGAGTTCCTCCATAACTCATGTGAGCGGCAGCCAATCAGATCTCAACACGAGCGATGGCTTTGCTCTTAGAACTGTTTTAGATTAGTTTAAGCCCAGCCTGAAGTCATAGAATCAGCAGTTGCTATTTTATCGCTCTGAGGTCAGTCCTGCTGGCTCTTAAGGTTTCTTATTGCTCTGCTATCCCTTATTTGGCCAGAACTGGTCAAAACAATGTTTGTGTATGTGTAGTGAGAGAGCACATGTTGAGTTTATTGGGACACTGTCTCATCATCTCCTGGGGATATCAGAGCCCCGCTGTTTTACTCTCTGCTACCTTCTCAGGTTCATCTTATTAACGTCTTTGGGTGTTGCATGCCATTAGAGATTTGCTTTATTTTTAGTGATGCTTATAGTGATAAATTACATTGATAACCAGCTGGTCATTATCACAGATGTTCTGATAGTGTGATCTAAGGCCTATTTATTACAGTTACAGTGCCTAGGAAATCAATAACTGGACTTTTAATATTTCAATATTTGCACTGACTCTGAGAGGAACCATAAGAAGGTGTGTCAGGATGTAAGAAGTAACATTCATGCCATGGTAAGTTGTTATAGACCAGGAAGTGCTGCTGGTACCTTTTTATTACCCTCTGCTGCCCCCTTCAGGCTAATTAAGACGCTTGAACGTTTGTTGGAAATCAGAATTTTAAACAGAGTGAACACTTGTTTATCACTTTCCTGTGATCGCATGGTGCTAGCAGCACTAAGTTCATGGGTTCAGTTTTCAGGGATATGATGTACTCAGTAAATGAATAACTTAAATGCAGTGTAAGTCACTGGATAAAAGCTTCTGCTGGATGTGTAGGTATTAATGAAACTGTTGTTCTCAGGTGTGGCAGATTCCAGAGAATGGTTTGGTGACCTCATTGTCAGAGGCAGTGGTGGTACTGGAGGGTCATTCTAAACGAGTGGGAATCGTTACCTGGCATCCCACCGCCCGTAACATCCTTCTCAGTGCAGGTAAGAAGCAACATGTACCCGCATCGATTTCTGCTCCTTAACCTGCTGTATGATGGACAAACAGCAGCAGGGCGCCAGATCCACACATAGATAGTGGATGTGTGTTGTCATCTGTTTGGAAGGCCTTTGTGCACCTGTATTGATAGAAACTGTGTGAGTGCTAAACTCAAGGGAATGACAAAATGACGCAAGCCAGATTCAAACTTATGTTGACAGCATGAGTGCCAACGTGTTGAAGCACATTCCTCTGAGCCACATCTCCAAAGATTATTTTTTAAAGATGTTTCGGTAGTTATCCAAGTACTTTTTGATGAACTGTCCAAAGCATAATAAAATCCAGAAATCTGGAAAATAAACTCCAGCTGTATTCAGAGAAACTCTGCCAGATGTCCCTGAAACATCTTGTAGTAGTGCGTTACTTTAATGGAACAGTCCTGTGTAGTGCATTGCCTAAATATTTGAATGGTTACAAATAGATTCAGACATGAAGACAAAAATATATATTTGCGTTTGTGTGTGTGTATGTGATTATGTCTGTGTTAAGTGTTCTCTGGGTTGCTCTGCAGGCTGTGATGCATGTGATCTGCATCAGTCATAACGTCTTAACTCAGATGTGATTATGTCTGTGTTAAGTGTTCTTTGGGTTGCTCTGCAGGCTGTGATAATGTGATCATGATCTGGAATGTGGGGACAGGGGAGGCCATGATCACTCTGGAGGACATGCACCCTGACATCATCTTCAGCGTCTGCTGGAACCGCAACGGCAGCCTCATCTGCACCGCCTGCAAAGACAAGAAAGTGCGAGTGATTGATCCTCGCAAAGAGGATATCATTGCGGTCAGTGCATGTCAGCTTTGTCTGCGTAAAATAGGAAGGTGTTGTTTATAACACATATATTGTTATTTAAGCTATATAAAGTTTGCAATCCATAAATATAACTGTCACCATCCCTGTTAGAAACATATAATTTTTTAAACTTTTTTTTTTTTTTACTAAGTTAGTTGAAGTCAAAGTGACATTTCCTGTTTTTTTTTTTTTGTTACAGATTTACAAATTGCAGCTTTAAAGCTGTTGTTTCTTTTTTATAGTTTTCAGCCTGTGGAGAAGATTCTGGCTTTTTTTAGTCTGTCATATTTGGCAAATGTTTTAAAAACTGGTTTACAAATAGACAACTGCACAGTACGTTCATATGAGAGATCTCTGGGAAAAATCTGGTTATGATTGTCAAATGAAGTCGTATAAGATGCTGCTTGGTTTGCTTGCTTGGTTCTAAAATGATTTGCATGCTCTGTTTTGAATGAATGTGTTGTGATTGTGTGTCACTGGCAGGAGAAGGACAAGGCCCACGAGGGAGCCCGACCCATGAGAGCCATTTTCATGTCTGATGGCAAAGTGTTCACCACGGGCTTCAGCCGCATGAGTGAGAGACAGCTCGCGCTGTGGGATCCGGTCAGTTGCCATGGCAGCTGTGCACAAATGTCATTCCACCAGTTGCTCGGTCGTAATACAAACAAGCTCCCTTGATTCTGATAAAAAATGATTATTCCAGTTATGCTGTGCAGATGAAAACATACATTTTAGTAGTGTCTGCTTTCTGTAAAGTTTATGTAAAGGAGCTTTTAAAGTATTTATTGTAAAAAAAAAAGTTATATACATAAAAATAACTTGAAGCATAGAATATGTTGGTCATTTATGCTGTTATCATTCTATTATTCAATAAATCATTTTCAGGAAAATATGGAGGAGGCCATTTCTGTCCATGAGATGGACACCAGTAACGGAGTGCTCCTGCCCTTCTACGACCCCGATACTAATGTTGTCTACCTGTGTGGGAAGGTAAACAGCACGTACACTTGGATATAGAGTTAGTGTACTCTAGAGCGCATCCATGTCATCGTTTTAACAGTGTAAAAGATGATATGGTATAATTGTTTTTTTTATCACGATACCATGGTATTTTTCATCTACCATGTTCTACTAAGTTTTGTAGTAACACATAATTACGTTGGTACAGTGGTACCATGTTCCTGTAGCTCAATTGGTAGAGCATTGCGTTAGCAGCGCAAAGGTTGTGGGTTCGATTCCCAAGAATAAAACGATAAAAAATGTGCAGCTTGAGCGACTTACAGTCCGCTTTGGAAAAAAGTGTCTGCTAAATGCATAAATGCAATGGTATGTTAATAACATCACTCAGTGCCCTGGTATAGATCAAAGTACTATGGTATTACTCTATGACACTCTTAATGGTGGTTCAGTCCTCTCTTTTGATATACAGTAGATCTTAAAATGATTCTGTTAATAATTCTATAATAATTCTATAAAAAGTTGAAATCTGTAGTTATTAATGATAAAAGACTTGACCAGCTAATGTCTAGTGTCTGAACCAGAGTTTCGTCTCTGTTAGGGTGACAGCAGCATTCGTTACTTCGAGATCACGGATGAGGCTCCTTTTGTCCATTACCTCAACACTTTCACCACCAAGGAGCCTCAGAGAGGCATGGGATACATGCCCAAGAGAGGCCTGGACGTCAACAAGTGTGAGATCGCAAGGTGTGCAAGTATAGCCTCAGAATTAGTGTAACATTTCAGCCACGTCATTAGCCAACCAGTGCTTGTTTTACTAGCTAGTAAAAGTGTGTGGGTGACTGTGATAAAACCTGTCAGGCATGTATCTGGATCATATTTCACCCCAGAAGTATTCAGCATGAGGTAAATGGGCATGAGGCAAATCTACTATGGGGATAAAGTTATTATATTTCTTGGGGGGATAAAGTTATTATCCCCCAAAAAAATCTGTAAATGACATTTTTACTAAATATTTACTTACGCTTTTAATACATAGTCTAGATCTCACTACGCTTAATTTTTAAATCTTTTATGAAGAATTTTATGCCAAGCACATTTTATGCCGTGTACAGTATTCATCTGCAAAAATTCATGAAGGACAATCTAAATCCTACCAAAAGAGGGCAGCACTAAACCATGTCAATCTATACCCATAGGCCAGCAGTGGGCAGCTCTGGCCCTTCTGATCCACTTTCCTGAAAACTGAACAAATTCACCTGTCTCTTTTTCTAGCTGTTTTGAAGACATTGATTAGCTTGGAAGGTGTGTCTGATTAGGGTTGGAGGTCAACTTTTCAGGAAAGTGGATGACAAGGACCAGAGTTGCCCAGCCCTGCACTAGACCATTGAGTAGAATTATTTCAAAGGGGGAGAGATGCATGAATGGAGGCCAGTTTGGGTGGGGGGAATTCTTTTGCAGTCAAAAAATTGCTTTGTCTCACAACCTATTCTGTTGTGTGTCAGAGTCATGGACTAACTAATGGACCGCAACCATTGTGGACACGTAATAGACCTGTGTGTTTGTGTGTGTGTTCTCAGGTTTTACAAACTGCATGAGAGAAAGTGTGAACCTATCATCATGACTGTGCCAAGAAAAGTGAGCTTCTCGATTTGTCTTCTGTCTTGTTTCTGCCTATTAATGCAGTTTTTGAATTTAGGCTGTTTTCACACCCGGTTTGATCCGAATCCAAGTTTAATTCTCCCCCAAACCAGAACATATCTTTTCACATTGCATGTGGTTTTAAACTGCATTACATTTGCGTTATCAACAGTGGTGGCATCATAAGCACAGGCGAGGTTGTTTACCACTGTTGCTAAGTAATAGTTTGGAAGGAAGTGGCATCAAAAATAGAATGTGTCACTGTTTGACTAATAGTTTTGTCTTTTTAAAAAGGATGTTTTGTGCTCTCTGTAAGTTAGGTTTGATTATTTTCATACAGTTTGCCGTATTGGAATCCACATAAACTGTATTTCAGATCTCTGTTCTCAAACAGGCTCAGGTGACCAGACCAGAGCTTTGTCCTGCTAAGTTGTAATAAACTTACCCAGGTGTTGAAGCATCAGAAGAGATTTGTTCCCACATTGATAATATGTATTTGGATCATTTACAAACCTGTTTTTTAGGTTATAATGATTAACTTGATTTTTATCCTGTTAATTACACCCTTCCTTTCTTCCATCAGTCGGACTTATTCCAGGACGACCTGTACCCTGACACGGCAGGCCCCGAGGCCCCCCTGGAGGCTGAAGATTGGTTTGACGGAAAGAACGGAGACCCCATCCTAATATCCCTGAAACATGGATACGTCCCCGGCAAGAACCGCGATCTCAAAGTGGTCAAGAAGAACATCCTGGACAACAAGACCAAGCACGTGGAGCACACCACCCCTGCAGTCAAAACTGCCACCTCCACACCATCTATTGTGAGTGGCCTGATGCACTCATTTATTTACTCATTTACACATGCATACAAGTTTCTCTGCATTTTATATTAAAGGTGCAGTAAGCAACACTGCTGATATTTGATATCGACACCTACACAAACACCCCCTCACTTCTGTGCTCCACCCTCAAAATAATGAGCATGCAGTGCATATTCATGGATCAGCGTATAATGAATGGTTTTGGAGCATGAACATTATTTTCACAGGACAAAATGTTTAAGTGTGTCATTTTGATAATCAGAGATGAGTTTTAAGGATACAGTTATCAGCTACAGGGGGATGTTAACAGGTTTTTAAATTTGAGGTAGATCGTGCTGTGGCCATGAAAATGTTCGTTGTTCAGGGCCAACTTATTTTGATTCAGACAGTGTTTTTGCAGTCATCTAAAGTAGATGTTCTACAGCAGTTCAAACCACATCCCTGTGTAACCACATAACATCAACACCACATGTGCAATCTGCCCTCTAAACTCAGCTCCACCCACTCAGGGCTGTAATCAGCCAGCGTCCTGCCCTAAAGTCACCACTGTTAGCTGCTGCCCATCACACCTACAGATTAACCTACTGTACAGATACACTCTCAATCGCTTAAAGCTGCAATTGGTAACTTTTGCCTCTCTGTCGCCATTCTGTTTGAAACATAAAATTGCAGGTTACTTTACATATATATGTATGACTTTATGTATGCTGAGGTCAAACTGACATTTCTCAGGAACTCTGACCCCAAAGCTCAAATTATAAATCATTATAAACTTACTGTTGTGTGTGGATCAGGGTGAGGTAAGAAGATTGTGTTGAACTCTAAAACTAAAGTTTTTAAAACTAAACTTTTTAGTTTTACTAAAACTAAACTAAAAACTAAAAACAATTACGTATTGCAGCTTTAAATATGGAGTTTCTTTCTATTATAATATGAAACTGATGATTAGCCTTTTGGTCACAAAAAAGTTAGCAGCCCTAAGTAATCCCATGTTTGTTTTAGATTTGGTTTGGTTAAAACTGGTTAACAGTTAAAATAGGACAGGCTAGTTACATAACCATAGCAGTAGGAACACACAATACTAAATCACGTTACTAAATATATTTTAGAGGATGAACCTTTTATCATATTTAATCATCATGCATAGCTGTTTTGTCCTCTAGAACATCCTGGATTTTGTAGTGTAGTGCAATCAGTCCGGGGGAAAACTATGGAAAACCTCATTGAATCCACACTTGGCTTTGGAATTTGACCAACAATTTAAAGAGCTGTTGCATTTTCATTGTCTAATTCGTCTTTTGTGTTCTGGCTTCATTAGATTACAATGATACTGTATTATTATTATCAGATTTTGCTGTCATTTTTGACCTTTGCTTTTACTCATCAACAGAAAAGCGAAGCTAAGCTGGAGGAGGTTTTAAAAGAAATGAAATCTCTCAGAGAGCTGGTCAGCAGTCAGGAGAAGAGAATTGCCAAACTCGAGGAGCAGCTGTCTAAAATGGACATGTAACGGAACCTATAAGCCCCTCCCCTTCTGCTATTCAGGATATCCCATTGGCCAGGTGGGCGGGACCCGTCACTGCCAATCACCATGACAGCGTTCCGTCTGAAGCCTGCCTTGCAAAGACTCCAACCAACATTCCAAGATGAATAATTATTCCCTCCCCCCTCAAACCGTTTACATTTGTCCATTTGGAAACGAGAAGTTTCTCTCAAAATTTCTACCCAGTTAGCTTTTACTCGATCTCACTTAGAATCTTTCTGCAAAAGCTGTTTTATCTGGTGTTCATGTATGGTCTTAAGTTTTGTTTTCGCTTTTTCTTATTAAAAATTGTGACCAAGAAAATTGCATTGTGAAGTAGTTATATGAATTGGTTGGGCTCAGAGGTGGCAGCCATCAGTATTTTCCTTCTCGCTCTTCCGAGTTGCCAAATTTGTAGAGTGTAAGCACCTTCCTGACAGTATTTGAGTAGCTTTTCGTTTTTAGTCTTAGCTCAACCTTGTACTTATGAGGGATGAAGCAACAAGCTAGCAATGCAAGGAGGGGGACAATCATTAAAACCATGTATAACTGTTAATGGTTTCTTTCCGGAGAAAGTGAAAAATAAAGATTTTAACCAGCCTGGCAGACATGTAGAAGAGTTGAAAACGTTTACAAACCAGTTCTGGAATATAATACCGCACTAAAATTTCATTCAAAAGCTTTCATTGTAATTCAGGTTCCCGTGTTAAAAATATAAAGATTGTTAACAAAATAATTGGTTTGATTGCTCTTCTTGTAATGGTGTCAAATTGCTTAAAATTGTCAGTGCCTGTTTTTATTTCCTAAGCTGTTTCTCCACATTCACTGTTTAATGTATCTGCATACTTTGCTTAGTTTCAATATGTTTGGTCAGGAAGCAAAAGAGTACAGGTCTCATTCCATAACTTTGTTTTAGTTTCTCTTCTCGAAACAGGATTAGATAAGTTCAGAACAAGAACAGAGTCACAGTGTCTATTAGCTTTAGCCCTGAATATTGTAGGTCTTTTAAATACTCTCAAAATGTAGCTGCTTGATAGCTGTTACTCTGACTGTGGAGGCAGGATGGCTAGTCAGACAGACACTGTGAGCACTGTGCTGTAGGTTTTTTGCTTCGCTTTCTGTTTTCCTTTATCTCATCTTGAATTGTGGCGTCCACACCCTCAGTGTCAGAAACCAACAGCTTGGCTAGCTCACGCACACTGGATGTGACTTACGACTGGCTTCCTTGTCCCGAAGGGGTTGTTTTGCAGAACACTGTCTGCTCTGCTCTCCTAGCCAAGCAGAACCAACTCTCTTAAGGGACGGCTCGGGTCTAGTCTGTTTCCCCCCCTCACAGTGTAATTGGTTATATTACATGTACCACATGTATTGAGATGTCAACTGTTTTCATTTTCCATGCTGAGAAGAGAGGAAAAAGTGATTCTGTTGCTATGATTTGCAAATCAGTGTAGATCTTCTTTAGAACATCTTGTAGATCTTTCAGTTTGAATCACTGCCTGATGCATCTCAGGTTCTGAAAACACCGTAAGGTTTCCAGTATTAGGCAGAAAAACCAAACACCTCCTTGTCTCTCAACCTACAGAAGTTCATTTAAAACAAACCACAAGTGATATTTTTTCTGCATCACAACTCAGTACCTCTGATGTCATTCCTTTTTGCTCTCTCTCGCTCTCTTTTTTGCTCTTTTTTTTAGTGACGTTTTAAAGCAAGAGGTTTAAAAAGGTAGGGGCCGTATTTACGGCACAGTTGTGCCAAGCTGGAATGATGTTTAGAAGAACAGTAGGGCTAAAGATTGTCTAGAAAAGTTATAAACATCTCAACTCTGTGAATCGTAGGCAATGGTGGGCTGTACAACTAACCCTCTATATGATTTTATGATGTCATAATTCAGTAGACCGCCAGCTTTGACCTGCATGGCCTGATTAACACTTCATGATTATCATAAACCATTTTTCGGGATTTGTGATTGGCCCATCGTTGCTTCCAATGATCACGGGTGTTTAAGGTCAGAAGGCCTTGACTGCAAGTCTTTTAAAGCAATGGGTGAATGGAATGAAATACAGCGGTTATTGTAGGTTGAAAAGATAATGGAGGAAAAAACGGATGTGATTCATTTTGAAGCTTTGTAAATACTTTTTATTTTTCATTTTTCTTTCAGCTGTAGGAAGGTGATTCTTAACAATTTGGTGATTTTTAAAGAAACAGTTTCTCTTTCCACATTCCCCCTTACCCGTTATACGCACTGTGAGCTATGAATGTTTCCAAAAATAAAAATGAAATAAGAATTAAAAGGAAGTAAATTTAGAACTCCGTTTTTGAGTAACTGTTCCATTCTGATTGTTCATCTGCTTCAAGTATAAAGACTCATACTGATTACCAGAGAAATAAAAAATAAACTGAAACTATCGTTTGTCTCTTTCATTTTGCCTGTTAAACCTTATATTGGTAATACTTGATTCAGTTGTTTAAATATGCTCTCTGTCCTCAGTTCCCTGTCTTACTGGTTTGGGGAAGTAAGATCTGATATTTAAAAAAGCAGTTTGCGTCAGAGTTTGAACCCTCTGCTTCACACTTAGAGGTTTAACTTCCTGTATGTTCACGTAGCACAGGTTTAGATACTTTGCATTTCGAGCTGTGCACGAGGGGGTTAAATGTTTCCTTCATCCTCCAGATCAACACCAGGTCAACGGTTTACACAGAAGGTCGGTATTGTTTCGTATTGTAATGTCAGTTTCTATTTGGACCTATTTTTATGTCAAAATCAGGAAATAATATGGTGTGATGTTTGAAATCTTGAGACTGTGGTGTGTTCCTATTGGAATATTGAAGCTATATTGAATATATATATATGTTAAGGATTAAAATTGGACTGATGTACCATACGTGTTCTTGTAAAATACTGGGAAGTGAAGTGGTAGCGAACGAAAAATGAGAATTTCACCACACCACGTTTGCCATCTCAGCCAAGCACATGCATGTTAAAGTATGAGCAACCTTTGTTATGAAAAGTGGTATTTTGTTCTCCTATTAATAGACCTCAGTATTAAATTCTCATTGTTGGAAAGTTCCTCTAAACTGAACACAAACTGACCTTGGTTATAATGGTTATCTAAAGAGGAAAGATCAGGCAGTAACAATCTGTTGTTAGTGCATATGGAAGGTTGCATTAAAGGTAAACGGATAAAAAGGTTGTGTGACTTTTTGTGTGTTTAAAATATGATTTCAACATTCTTTTGTCTTTTTATGCAGATGGCAATGTTGACTAGTCGACTTCAGTGTTTACTAGCTCTGGTTATACTGCTCAGTTTGAGCAGTTTGGTCACGTCAAGATATGTCAGGATGAAGAGGGAAACACATCACAACCTGACATCCACACACAGCACAGCAAGCAGAACTGAAGATATAAACGAGAGCACTGTGGAACCTCTGATACCTTCAAATGCATCGCAGGCTTTTGATGTAAAAATTGCTGGACCCGGTTTAAATTTCTCAGCAACGGATATAGACCAAAAGCATGCGTTGGGTTCGAACCACACCCAGCAAACCAAAGGGAACGAGACTTTTGAAAACAGTAACCACGCACCAGGAATTGAAAGTACGACAGTTCAACAACCAACAGGTAATGAGAGAACTTATTACACCCAGTCAACCAAAAGAAATAGCACTAAACATGTTTCACAAGCAGGAAGTTCCCCCACACTTCCTGCGTCGTTAGAGCCCAGTAAGGTGACAGATAAGATGCACACGATGGCGCCTTCTACAAAAATGCTCAGCACTGTACATACTGTTCCATACATCACAACAAAACAACTTTCCACCACCGGAAAGGCTCACATGTGTCCCACTGCCTCTAATCATAGAGACGGGCTTGTAAGTCGCTGTCTCATCGCCATCGCCTCGATGGCTGCCTTCACAACTATCTTTATCATCAGCACCATCTGCCTGGCTACAAAACTCTCAGGATACAGATACAGACACAAGGCGCGTCTTCTCCAGGAGACAGAGATGGTCTGTATTTCTGCCTTGATGAATGATACGGATCACCCAGTTCCAAAGCCAAGACACCCCAAAACTAACGGAGCATTGATCCCGAGCCATGAGGATGGAGATGCTGATGGAGACAATCTCACCCTGAACAGCTTTCTTCCTGATACTGAGGGCCCTTAAAAGTTAAATGTTTCTTCTGTACTGAGCTTTACTAAACATTGGAAATATCAAGTCTTATTGCTGACGTTTTCTTAAAGGTGAAGTTTGTCATTTCTATGCCATTAGAGAACCCATTTTTTCAAAATGACTATTTTCAAGCAGGTTTTACACTTCTATAAAAGGGTGCCTCGTGATACCATAGCGGAACTATTTTTGGCTGCATGATTCCATGAAGAACCTTTAACCTAACCTCTATAGAACCTTACTGTAGACAATAAAAAGGTAAGAAAGAAATGGTTCTTTAAAAACCTTTGACTGAATGGTAAAAAATGGTTCTTCTATAGGGTCGATGTGAAGAACATTTCATGAACTTTTGTTTCAAGAGTGTACAAATAGTTTGTCTGGTTTCTATTGCTCAGATAGTTTAACCAATTTTACTCTGGCTCGGCTGGCTGGGCATGATGCTCCGTTCCACACACAGTTCCACACACAGTTCCACACACAGTTCCACACACAGTTCCACACACAGTTCCACACAGTGTTTACAGCTACCTAGAAAATCCATCTGAACTGAATTGCTTTATAGCATTTTACACTTTTAGAAATAAAGGTTCCTAAAAGGTTCTTTGTTGTGGTTTTATATGGTTTTATAAAAAACCTTTAAACTTCCTGTTGCACAAAAGGTTGAGTATAAAAAGGCATGAAAAGAAAAGTATTAAAAGAAATTGTTCTTTTAAGAATCTTTGAGTGAAAGGTTCTTTAGGGGCACCAAAAATCACTCCTTTTTGGCATCGCTGTGAAGAACCCTTTTCAGTACCTTTCAGTACCTGTTTTTAAGAGTGTAACTTTTTTGTTATCAAATATCAAGAGATACGATATATCTGCACTGCTGGGTTCTGGAGTTTCTCACTAATAATAGGAATCATTGTATGTTCATGCTTGGTGAGTCAGAAAGCTGTAAAGTGACTCCTAAAACCAACCTTTTATTTGTAGTACAGCATTGTACAATAATGAACCTGGCTCATTTATATCTTAATGGCTTATTTTCTGTTGTCATATTTTCTGTTATTGAATGCCTTAAGAAGTTTTAAACTTGTATTTAATTGTTTCTAGGTTGAAATACTTTACTACTCTCTTTAACTAAAGTTCAGGCATTGGTTAAGCTCAGAAGAATGTATTACTGCATATGTATCTATTCCTGTCTGTGGTTAACCTAACACTGTGTAATTTACTTGAAGTGAGTGATGTTGCAGATTTTCACAGTTCTGAGCTTAACATATCATCGCTGCCAATGTACATAAAATACATATAAACACATTTCTTAAAAAATGTTCTTTTATACAGAACACTTTTCCATTGTATCCTTTTATCCTTGAATTAAACCAAATAAAAATGTCGTGACCAACACCAAAACATGTCTCCAAATCAGGAAAATACAGCACAAATCTTTTTAAAGTTTTATGTATATGTACATGCTATATGTATATGCTTTAAGATGTTGGTAGAGGCTGTTTGTATGTATAAATGTTGTGTATATATATATATATATATATATAACTATATATATATATATATATATAGAATGTATATTTATATAGAATATATATTTATATAGAATATATTTCTTATAACTGTATAAAATATATATATATATATATATATATATCTTATAACTGTAGGCTACACACACACAGATAGATTGATAGATTGATAGATTGATTGATTGATTGATTGATTAGTGGGTTTACCCCACTAATGTTACCTGAATTCATATCATAAATATAAAACAAATCATTGAATTCATGTAAAGCTTGTGAAACTGCTACATATTAATGAGTATACAAGATGTTTTTGACCAATCATAGCTGTTTCATCTCAGTGATGTTTTAAATAAAGGAGGGGCAGAGTAATGATTTTATGCTTTATAAAAGCTTTATGCTTAAATTTTGTAACATCTTTTTCAGTGTGATGAAGGCAGTTCTTTTGGCCTTGTCCTGCTTTACAAGACTGTTCTGACGGAGAGAGAGAGAGAGGGAGGAGATGGAGAGGGAAGGAGGGAAATATCCCTCACTAATTATACTTGACTGATTTTTTAGGAAAGCCCGCATGGCCAGAAGCTGCCAGAAGCTTTTCAGAACAACACGGGTGGCTGTTTTACATTCACTGCTTTTTATTTGTTTTATTTTATGTTTTTTTTGTGTAGCATCCAAGTGCATCACAGAACAAGAGCACCAATACAACAGTGAGTATTTTTATGTTTTTTATTAAATGCAATTTGTACATATTTTACATTATTTGCATATTTATTTTTTCACTGATCTGCATTGTAATCTTTAACATGAAAATGATTCTGAAGTTTCTAAAGTTATCTGTTGCTGACCTGCAGGGCTCAAGATTGGCAAGTTTAGTTTTCTAAATGCAGTTTAGTCTGTTGTACAGGCGCAGAACAGATTTCAGAACAGATTTCATCCTGGGTAGCAGGACCACCTGGATTGCTAAATAAGTGGACACAGACTTGAACAGAAGTATTTGATTTTAATTTAGTATTTCTTTCATAATCTAAAAATAATAAAACATTTTAAAACTGCAATCCGTAACTTTCGCCTCTCTACCGTCATCTCTGTTTGAAACATGTAATTGCAGGTTATTTTACGTACTTTTTATTTTAGTATAGCATGTTAAAGTGAAATGAAACCACACTGGCCTTTCCTGGGAAATCAGACCCGACAGCTCAAATTATAAATCATTATTATTAATGTACCGTTGTGAATTGGGGTAAAATAAGGGGAGTGCTTTTAAGGCGGATCTACATCTTACCTACATCTAATGCTCAATGCCAGATAGCTTAGCCACTAATGCATACCAACACAAGTGTGAGAGAGAGTCTTTATTCCTATGAAGGAATTAGAGGATGTCGAGTGCAGGGGTTAGTTAGTCACTGTGGCCGGATCTGAGGATTGGTGTACACTATTTAAAGAAATGTATGTTAAATTTAAAGAAGCCATCTAAAAAGATCATTCTATTGGATGTTACTCATGTATGTGGTCACAGTGGTGTCACTCATTTGGAAATTTCCCTATTTCACACTAAACTCTTGTAACTCTTTTAAAGTCTAATAGTTAAAATATTTTTTATCATTTAATATATTTTTAGTTTTTTTGTAACTCTTGAGCAGTTCAGTCTCATTGATCCTCCCAGCTAACAATTGTAGGTTAAACATTTCCATAACGTTTCCATTAAGTAACAAAAAGGATCATTTAAAGCGTCCAGTTTTTTAGACGTTGTTTTAACATTACTGCTTGGTTATAAGAACGTTATTTAAACATTTTTAATTCTATAATGTTTTTTAAATGTTCCACTAGCTACTTAAGAATAAGTTTTTAATGCATGATAAATAACGTTGAGAAAGTACTACCGTTACTGCGAGAACGTTTCTGAGACCTTTAGAGAATGGTAGCCAATGTTCTGAGAACATTTCCTGCTAGCTGGGTGTGGTCCACTTCATTGCAGCTGGGCTGTAAATACAGGCCTGGGAGCTACAACTGTCCCAAGCCTTGCTGCACCCTCAGAAATGTATAACTGCCCCTTCTTTTGCTTTTCTGTGGTGAGCGGGTGGCATAAGGCAAGCAGGGAAATTACAAAGCAGGCCTGGACTCCCTCTGCCTCCACCCCAAATAAGTAATAACTAGATGTATCAGGAATAGCTCTCCTGCACAGAAACATGAAAACTATGTTCTGCATTGTAGATGTTTGATATTCGTGGATGTGTGATATTTTGTTGCTCATTTAGCTTATCATGTCACATAGTAGCTGAACAAGAAGTAAAGCAATCTTTGGTCATTATTTAAATTGTGACTAAAGCAAACCAAAAAAGATTTTATAAACAGATACACTTCCTTCCTGTGATTCAGACCAAATGAAGTAACGGCTCTCTGTTACAGATAGACATATGCAGCTATCTGCCCACATTCATACAGATCAGTGTACATCTGTGAGTTCATACCCTTCACAAGAAAACACTCTGACATGGTAAAACGGTACTGAGTAATTATCATATTAGGCTATGGTGTTTACACGGTACCCAGAATATAAACATGATTCTACCGTGTAAAAAAGTACAGGTACTTTTGTTGATTGCTACCTCCTTTTAAAATAGTTCCCTCTCTGTTTTGATTGTGATTCATTTCATTTTTAATTAAATTTCGTTTTGTCAATTAGCAATATCTGCAAAAAATGAATATTGAAGAAAATTAAAAAATAGAGCATTGCTTGCTTTAAAGGGATAGTTCACCCAAAAATTAAAATTGTTTCATCATTTACTCACCCTCATGTCATTCCAAACCTGTATGACTTTATTGTTTCTGAGGAGCACAAAAGAAGATATTTTGAAGAACGTTGGTAACCAAACAACCCTGGCACCCATTAACTTCCATTGTTTGAACACAAAACCACTGAGATGTTTCTCAAAATATTTTCTTTTGTGTTCCACAGAAGACCAAAAAAGTCATACAGGTTTGAAATGATGTGAGGGTGAGTAAATGATGAAAGAATTTTCGCATGTACTATTCCTATAAGACATGCAGGGAAGGACTTGTAATACCTATATCTGTGTGTTCTCACAGGTCTTTGAAGGAAAGATGTCACTCTCTGTCTCTCTGCGCTGTCTCTGTGTGCTCCTGATCGCTCTCTGGAGCAGCAGCTGCTTCACTACAGCCATCCCATTCAACGTCTCCATGGAGGGTAGCGGAGATGAACCCGAACTCATCTTCCCCAACACTCGAACCACCCACGTGCCCCCTTCTCCATCCCCCTCTCCGAACATCACCGCCACTTTCATCCGCATTAAAAACTTCATCTTTAACGAGGTGGTGGATTTTCTGAAGGAGAACCTGCTCCTCATCATCGTCGTGACCTCTCTCTTGGTAGTCATCATCTTCATCGTCTGCTGTGCATCAGCTATGAGCCACAAACGCAAGCTGGAGGCCTATTATCCACCAAAAAAATACATGCCCAGGAAGTACATGAGCCAACCCAATAAAGCTACGGAGAAACCACAACAGACCAGACCTCATAATCAAATCCAGGATGGTAAGACCCCTGCCGCAAAAACCCTACGAGAACCCACTAAAGCGCTGGTTGGGGAGAAGGAAGGGAAAGACCCACGGCCCAAGCCAAAAGAAGTCCAGCAGGTGGTGGATGTTGAAGAGGTGGAGATGCAGAAAGATCACCCCAAGAGGAACGTGGAGCCTCAACCAAGCACCTCAAATGCCTCCTCCAGCCATGTCCTGGTCTGTACATGCCACCTCAGAAAAGCCAATTCCCACACAGCATGAGAAATTAATGGCTAGAAATAACCTCGATTCTAAACTTGTTCCACTGTTGGTATGAATCTTTTGGTAAGCCCTCATTCCCTGTTTTGTTTGATTTGCAACCTTTATTATGTGAGTTCGTTAAAGTCATTTCCTGTTTCTATAAATATCATTTGCTTTAAACAAAAAGTAGCTCATTCATGGAAAATGAATATGTACATTGACATGAAATTTGAAATTATCTTACGTAATTGTTCTCTTTTGAAACTGTTGTCTCTATTCTGTCTGTCTTTTTTCTGACCAGTTTTCAATGAGTTATATTATGAATTTATTGTTTTATGCATGGTAATCCATTATAATTTATGATGTAGCCATAATTTCTGATTGTTGTCAGATGTTGTACATGTCTGTTATTGTATCTAAACTTTCCTATGTCTTTTCTCAATAATGAATTAAATTTGTTTGCTACATGTTTGTTGTTTAATAAATGTCATATCGAAAATAAGCTCTCTATTATGTCAACCCAAATGATTATCTGTCTGTCTGCCTGTCTGTCTGTCTGTCTATATCTACATAGTTTAGCTAGCTAGTTAGTGATCATGTGGTTTTTATAATGATGACCAGTATGATATTGTTGAAATCATATTAAGGGCTGATCAGAGAACAGCTGTCTCATTTAGAGTTGTGTTGGTTTGCCTGTAGCATATGAAACAGGAGAAGCGCATCAGCAGAGCCCAGCAGAGCTCGACGCCGGCAGCTACAGACCTTTTGTCACATTCATACAACAACCCATTAATATTTCAGAAGCTCATTATAAGAGTCTCCAGACAGCTCTCACTCATGATTGAGATGCTGTTCATGTGAACTTGGTGGAAATTTACTAGATGTGAAAAAATGATTTTGACATTCTGTGTAAAATGTCAGTATTAAACGTAATAAAAAAATTAGAAGGTTTTTGCTCCCTTTGAAAGTTCAATGTCATGTAAATTCCTTGATGCAACAGTTTCTTATAAAAATCATGCTCTCACTTTGAAAACTATAAGCAACTTCTTGTTCCAGCCATGATGTCAGCCTTTAATGACATTTACATTTATTTATTTGGCAGACGTTTTGATCCAAAGTGACTTACAGTGTATTCGAACTATACATTTGACCAGTATGTGTATTCCCCAGGAATCGAACCCACAAGTTTTGTGCCGGTAACATAATGCTTTACCAGCGGAGCTACAGGAACACAAATTAATTGATTAGTAACTAGTTTAATGCAAATTAGTTTCATGACTGAAATTAAAACCCCATTGCCATGGCACAAGGCCAAGTGGTTGTAGCGTGTATTCACCAGAGTAAACATCTAAGATACGCAGCAAAGCCTGCATGAGACTGAAACTGGAGCTCTGAAGAAAAACTTAGCACAGGGTCAAATTCCCCATTCTTTTGTACCTGAGGTGCTAAATAATTCTGGAAATACTTACTGCTCTCACTTCTTCAGAAGAGAGTGAAATGTGCACTCATCGTTCTGCTATTACCCAGCTAACAGAGAACATCCTCTGAACACTGGCTAACGTTCTCCAAAAGTTCTTTCAAAGTTATCAAAAACTTTCTTACTGTAATGTTAGTAGAATTTGTTTTAACGTTATATATTCTATATCAAAAACTTTATTCTTAAGTTGTTAATGGAACATTTTAAAAGCATTACAGAATTAAAAAAGTTTAAATAGCGTTTTATAATCAAGCAATGACATAATACAATTTCTAAAAGCTGGATGTTTTTAACATGAAACGCTCGTAAAACTTTCAAAACAACATTTTTTGTTACCTAATGGAAACATTAGGGAAATGTTCTTACAACCTAAAATTGTTAACTGGCTACATCTGAACTTACAGTGTGATTTTGGTCGTGGTCAATGACAACCTGTGATTCAACTCCTTGAAGATTCTTACAGGTATCAGAAAGGAGAGATAAAGTATTAATCTAATTATATGTTCTGTTCACGTCATGGTTACTACAGTAAATGTGTTTGCTAACAGCAGCTCCCCTGCTGCCCTGATCCAGTGGTGTCATGGGAAAAGCGACTGGAGTGCCCAATTAATTCACACTGTGAAGAAGATACAAAACAGGTAATACAAAACCTTAAGGCTGCCATTAAAGTTTAATGGGCCGCTACTCAGAATTTTCAGGGTGAGCACGAACTGTTTTCTGAAAGGACGTGAGGAAAGACTGAAGAGGTTACGGATGTGAAGCAGATAAGGACAGTAAAATTAGAGGGGTCAGATGAAACAGGGCGAGAATGGTGAGTAGCACACACCACACCATTGCACAGCAGTTCAACAGAGCTCAAAATGCACAAAGGAAATACACCTGAATGAGTGCAGAGTCCATTATGGTAACTGAGTTGAAACATCTGATTCATTTACTGTAAAATAACAGCATATTCCTTTTTCTGTTCATTCACAACTCTTAACCTTCTTCTTCTGGACATATCTCCCTCAAGTGAGCCATGTGTCCTTGTCTTCTCTTTGGTCTCTTGTTATTTCTTTGTTCATCTTTTCTTGCTGGCCTGGTCTCGCACCCCTGTCCGAAAGGCTGCTGCTGTCCCCATCCAGGTGATCTTGTTCTCTGCGAGTCTCTGGGTCTACACACTCTGCCTCGCTCCGTACCCCTAAGCACCTCTGTTCTTTCCGTGGCCCGGAATCATCTTTGCAACGTGGACAATGTGTTTCAGCCATACCTGGGACTGCAGGAGCTGAGTCTTGGCCACAACCAACTGGCCCGTTTCCCTCGGGGACTGCCTTCAAGCCTGGAGACCCTTCAGCTTCAGGAGAACCAGATCACCTACATCACTGCTGGATCTCTGAGACAGCTTGGGAACCTTACACGCCTCGACCTGGATGATAACCAGATACGAGCCATTCAGCCAGGGGCTCTGCAAGGGCTGACCAGACTGAGGATGTTGACTCTTAAAGGTAACAGATTATCTCGCCTTCCAGCAAACTTACCTTCTTCGCTAACACACCTAGATGTGTCATCCAACTGTATATCTACCTTGGATCTCCCCTCATTGGGTGCTTTGATAAACCTTCAGGTTTTAAAGATTAATAGCAACTGTTTGCGTTCTATACCCGAACGGGCTTTCGATGGGCTGCCCCGCCTCCGCTCAGTGGAACTAGCCAATAATCTGTGGGTTTGTGAGTGTGACATCATGTACCTGTACCGGTGGCTTCTAACGGACAGGTTAAGGATGGCAACAGATCTAGTGTGTACAGCTCCTTTGCACCTGGCACAGAAGTTGCTTTTAACTCTATCAGTCATGGCCATCTGTCCCAAACTTTTTAAGCCCATTGAGAGAACATCAATCGTAAATTCAACCCCAACATCTGAGAAAGTGGTTGAAAGTCATATAGAAAAGACGAGTGCTTCTATGCTGGTTAGATCTGACACTGCATGCAACATGAGTTCATTCAAGTGCAAAGCATCTTTAAAGCGATCGGACAGAACAGTACCATCTGCTGAGACCAGCTCGCTATCTTCATTGCTCCATGGAAGCCCATCAAGGTCCTTCTTGGGATCAGACCAACCCACTTTGGAGAGACTGAGCTACGAGGATTGCCTCTCTCTAAATTTCACATCTTATGTGCCCCAATCCACCCAAATGCCCTACAACCCAGCCACAGACAGTGAACTTAATTGTGTGGAGAATTCAACAGGTCACGTACCAGGAGCATCAGCCACTATGGGGTCTCCTGGTTCCATGACCCCTACTAGAGACAATGGACTGGTGCTCACTCCTCATACTGCAGTACTGCAGTCCAGTGACCCTGCACTCATTGCCATCCTGGCTGTGCTCTGTGTTCTTACCGGTCTATTGATGTTCACAGTACTTTTGGTTCTGAAGAACATCCTTCTTCGAAACCTGAGAGTAGCCCCACTTCCACATGTTCAAGGAGATATTAGCATACATTCTTAATTTGACTGTTTTGGACACAGAACGTTAAGGCAATGCAGGAAATCACACAAACACAACATCAAATGAATATCTAGGGCTTTATTAAGTTTTTACAAGATAAAATACAGAATAGCATCTAGGTATGTATGTCCTGGAATCAATTTGCTCTGTTTTCAGCATAAGCTTTGCTTGATGTGACAAATCACTGCCCAAATGACAACGATTCCCATGGGAAAATAAATCTGGACAAATATACATTTTACCATAATTTACACCATCCTTCTCAAAAAACATGGCTGAACAAATTTACATACATTGTAGTAGTTCACATTTAACATAGAAAACATTCTATGGCAAATTTTGAGATCTTCAAGAATTAAAGACTTTATTTTAATGTGCGTGATTCATAGATACAACGAACCCACTGCTAACCGGCAACCCTAAAGCAGTGTGTATAGTAATAAAGATTTAAAGATTTTAGTAATAAAGACATTTATACTTAGTAAAGTTTACTGAAACCTCAGTCAGGAAACAAACTACACTGTGTTTCCGAGTCAGGGTGAGAGTGGGCGACAGCGATTCATCTGTGAATGAGGAAATTAATTTCTAGCTTCTGCCAAACTCTCCTTGTCATCTTTCTGTTTAAGTCTGTAGTCTGCTAATGCAGCCTTGATAGCATCTTCTGCAAGCACTGCCAAAACACAAAAAAACAAATCAGATCAAGAAATCAGAACAGTTGAGTTGCGCTGTTAATATGATTTTTTTATACTTTAATCATGGTGTAGATGCAATCTTATCCAGAAACATGTTTTGTTATGCTGGATGAAAATCTCTTCACATCACTAAGTAAAGAAGTCTAAATATATTTATATATCTTCTGTGGAAGGTGTAAGACCATAAAATGTTAATCCAATCATTTTATTCGGTCCAAATGCAATGACAGGATGTCCTACTTGTTGGTCAAACTAGGTATGCGCTCATGTGTTGGAGGAGGCGTGGCTTTGGAGATGCTCTGAAGGGAGGGTGGGATCTTATGCTTTTAAAGCTAGCTTGCTATTGCTAGCCTCTATGAAATTGCCTACCCTACCTTTAAAGAGCCGCACTTACTAGAGCAATGTAGTTTGACTGGTGGAAGACAATCTCTGTGTTTTTGATTTTGAGGGCTTCATCAATCTGTATGAGGAACAGAAAACATTAAATGAAGACATGACAGAAGACAGGAGAACACTAGATAATCTGATCACTCTTTGTGCAATGATTTTAGTCTCTTAGTCATGATGACGCACCGTTTTCCCCTTCACCCACTCTGTGGCCAGAGAGCTAGAAGCAATGGCTGAGCCACAGCCGAATGTTTTGAATCTGACGTCCACTATCTTTCCATGTTTGTCCACTTGAATCTGTCAGATTTCGAACATAAGATCCATCAGGTGCTTGCATATAAACGTTGCTCATCGTACGTTCCTGTAGCATTACATTAGCAAAACACAAAGGTTATGGGTTCGATTCCCATGAAACAAACATACTGGTTAAACGGATTGCTTGAGTATACTGTAAGTCAATAAAAGCATTTGCCAGATGCATAATTGTACATGTAAATCTCCTGATACAGAAATGCAAAAATCTGTAGTTACCTGTAGTTTCATTACATCCCTACACGCAGGTGCCCCTACCAAACCAGTGCCCACGTTCTTGGCATTTTTGTCCAGGGAACCAACATTTCGGGGGGTTTCATAGTGGTCTACCACCTTAAAAGGGAGAAAAAAAGTATTTACATGGTCAAGCATGACATGTGAAAGAAATGACCAGCCCTGATCACATTTACTACCACAAACATTGACTCAAATGTGTTCTTGGTAAATAATGACCATGATCTTGATACATAAAACGTCACAAGTGACGGACAGAGAAGAATAAAGGCAATCATAAAGAGAATCACAAAGACAATCACAAAGACAATAATAAAGACAATAATAAAGACAATAATAATAAAGACAATAATAATAAAGACAATCATAAAGACAAGCATAAAGACAATAATAATAAAGACAATCATAAAGACATTAATAAAGACAAGCATAAAGACATTAATAAAGACAATCATAAAGACAATAATAATAAAGACAATCATAAAGACAATAATAATAAAGACAACCATAAAGACAATCATAAAGACAATAATAATAAAGACAATCATAAAGACAATCATAAAGACATTAATAATAAAGACAAGCATAAAGACAATAATAATAAAGACAATCATAAAGACAATAATAATAAAGACAATCATAAAGACATTAATAAAGACAATCATAAAGACAATAATAATAAAGACAAGCATAAAGACAATAATAATAAAGACAATCATAAAGACAATAATAATAAAGACAATCATAAAGACAATAATAATAAAGACAATCATAAAGACATTAATAAAGACAAGCATAAAGACATTAATAAAGACAATCATAAAGACAATAATAATAAAGACAATCATAAAGACAATAATAAAGACAAGCATAAAGACATTCATTAAGGCAATCATAAAGACAATAATAATAAAGACAATCATAAAGACATTAATAAAGACAAGCATAAAGACAATCATAAAGACAATAATAATAAAGACAAGCATAAAGACAATAATAATAAAGACAAGCATAAAGACAATAATAATAAAGACAATCATAAAGACAATAATAATAAAGACAATCATAAAGACATTAATAAAGACAAGCATAAAGACATTAATAAAGACAATCATAAAGACAATAATAATAAAGACAATCATAAAGACATTAATAAAGACAAGCATAAAGACATTCATTAAGGCAATCATAAAGACAATAATAATAAAGACAATCATAAAGACATTAATAAAGACAAGCATAAAGACAATCATAAAGACAATAATAATAAAGACAAGCATAAAGACAATAATAAAGACATTAATAAAGGAAATAATAAAGGCTCTTTTTAAATGGCATTTTTGGCATTTGTAGGTGGGCCGACAGGTGGAGCTTTACTGCAGTTACAGCACACGACCGACAGGTGGAGCTTTACTGCAGTTACAGCACACGACCGACAGGTGGAGCTTTACTGCAGTTACAGCACACGACCGACAGGTGGAGCTTTACTGCAGTTACAGCACACGACCGACAGGTGGAGCTTTCTGTTTTCTACAGCATTTCTATTCTATTTCTATTTCAAGTATGTTATTGGCATGATTGTTTTGCATACAATATTGCCAAAGCATTATACATAATGTAAAATATAACATGTATAATGTAACATAAAATAAAATATATATTTTTTCCTTTACTTAGCGCTTTATTTTATATATACATATACATACGCATACATATACATATATATTTACATATATTTATTTATATATATATATATATATATATATATATATATATATTTATATATATATTTACATATGTTTGTATATACATATATATTTATATATACATATACATACGCATACATATACATATATATTTACATATGTTTATATATACATATATATTTACATATGTTTGTATATACATATATATTTACATATGTTTGTATATACATATATATTTATATATACATATACATACGCATACATATACATATATATTTACATATATTTATATTTATATATATTTATATTTATATACACATATATATTTACACATATTTATATTAATATTTATTTATATATATAAACCGGGCCGCATCCCCGCCGGTGTTGTTTCTGCTCGAGCCCCGCCCCTGTATCCAGGCAGACGGCGCGCAACATGGCGGCGGCGGGCGACGAAGAGCAGACGCTGCTGCCCGATATCGAAGAGGAGGCTGAGGGCATGGAGCGGGAGATGGAGTCGGAGGAGGAAGAGGAGCGGATGGGAGTCGAGCGCTCGGAGGAGGACGACGAAGAGGATGAGGACACGTCCGAGGACGAGCGGGAGAACGAGGCGGAGATCCAGCGGCTGGAGGAGCAGGTGAGGGAAATGAATGAGGCGGACGGCGCCGCTCGCTCGCATACGCAGCTCTCCAAACACCGCGGAGATCACCGTGCTGCAAACGTCCCCTTCATATACATGATAACCGCGTGTGCGAGAGAGCTTTAGTGTGCTTCATGTGTCCTAGAAAGTGCAGATGCTGAAACGTGGTCGTGAGGAACGTGGCTAGCCAAGGCTTTAGCCAGCTGCTTAACTAGCTAACTAGCAGCCCCGCTGGTTAGATGTTCTGGTGTTTCCTCTGCTCTGATCACCACCAGTGAGTCCTTGATGACCACCAGTGTGAGCCCTTGATGACCACCAGTGATCCCCTGATGACCACCAGTGTGAGCCCTTGATGACCACCAGTGTGATCCCCTGATGACCACCAGTGTGATCCCTTGATGACCACCAGTGTGAGCCCTTGATGACCACCAGTGATCCCTTGATGACCACCAGTGTGAGCCCTTGATCACCACCAGTGTGAGCCCTTGATCACCACCAGTGTGAGCCCTTGATGACCACCAGTGTGAGCCCTTGATCACCACCAGTGTGAGCCCTTGATCACCACCAGTGTGAGCCCTTGATCACCACCAGTGAGCCCTTGATCACCACCAATGATCCCCTGATCACCACCAGTGTGATCCCCTGATCACCACCCCTGATCACCACCCCTGATCACCACCAGTGAGCCCTTGATCACCACCAGGGTGGTGTGGAGTATGTAGCACGCTTGGAGTCAAAATACGCGCCGTAGAGGTAGATGTAGAGGGGGGGGGTCTCTATGTACTACCGTCGACCTTATGTACAACAACTGACTTAACCAAGAAACCTCAGGTTAAGATGATAGTCATGACACATTGGTTTTGCGACTGTTCTGGGAACTGTTGCGCAGTGGTTGTAATGGTCACATGTGTTGCTGGATGTCGTGAGCTTCTGATTTAAAAGCCGAGGCTTTATGGCACTACAGAGGGATCTCTATAGTGCCTATATATAGTGTTTCTTATATGATCTCTATAGTGTTTCTTATATGATCCTGTATATGTATATGAGATCATATAGATAAAATAGTAAGATCATGAGCAGCGTGTTGTGACATCATATCAGAATATCACAACATCATAATCAGCATCACGTTATAATAACATTGAAAAGAAAAGGCAACACCGTTTAAAGGTCGTGATTGATGGAAACGGGTTCAATCTCTGTGTGAGCTTGTTTTATTGTTTTGCTTTCTGCAAGTCATTCCCTGTCGTAAATAGATGAAGGTCAACGACTGGATGATGGAATAGAAGTCAAGAATTCTCTTGAAGTTTTCTCATCTCATGTTTATGTTTCTGGCTATGTTCTGCTTTGCCAGGTCTCTGGTTTACCGAGCTGTTTGACGGCTTTCCAGTGTGATCAGAAGGCCACCAAGTTTTTATTGTTCCTCGTGTAAACAAACACAGTCGATCACGGCCATAGTGATGGCCATCATCCGATCATTTCCAGTGTTATAAGTCCCACAGAGAGAGTTGCTCTCCGTGGGAAGTGGCGCTGTTCCAGTGTCTCCCACTCTAGTGTGTCAGACCGCAGAGAATGCCTGCCTTGTCCAGATGAGGATTTAGCCCCCCGCAAACTTATTAGCTTGTTCACTGTTTGGGCTGGAGTCCTGGGAACAAGAGAAGAAGAATCTGTGCTGATGGTGTGGTCCGGTTCAGAAGAATTAGAGAGAGAATTAAAGGGATAGTTCACCCAAAAGTGTAGGTATGCAGGTAGACAAACAACAGTGGCACCCTTTGATTTCTGTTGTATGGCCACAAAACCACTGAAGTGTTTCTTAAAATCATACCGTTTTGGAATGACATTTGGTTCAGTAAATGATGTAATCAAATTAATTTTTGGATGATCTTTCCCTTAATAAGTTCTGAGTATCAATTCTTGAATTCATGCCCTCTTTATGCATTAAGACCATGTGTTTGTTTTTCTTGTAGATTTTTGATTAGTCAGAATGGTTTTGATTTGCTCTCTCTTATTGATAAGCTTACTGTTGGCATTAGTTTTTGTTTAATGTTTTTCTCTGCATTTAAAACCTTAAAATCGGTGGTCAACGTCTATATAGTATTTAAATATTAGAAGTATTTGGTGAATCACTTTCCGATGTGCTTTTTTTCTCCAGCTGTCAATCAATGCATTTGACTACAACTGCCATGTTGACTTGATCAAACTCCTGCGGCAGGAAGGGAAGCTGCACAGACTGCGCAAAGCCAGGCAGAAGATGAGTGAGCTCTTCCCTCTCACTGAAGGTGGGTTTCCTTCTGCTGCTCATAGGTCTTTCAGTGTTCCTTGTACAGTAGCCAGATGTTTCTCCGATTGTGTAACAGACAGAATAGTGAGGATTATGTAAAGTTTTTAAGTAAAAGGACAAGAAGTGCTTTTCCGAGTCCAGGCCATCTTTGTTATTTCCTGTTGATTCATTCCTGAGGTTTGAACAGAACATGGAGTTTATATGCATCATTAACTGAACTCGACAGGAAGGTTGATTTCCAGGAACAGAACTGAACAGAAACAGAATTCATTTGAATGATGAAAAGGTATGATTGTATCTCAGCTGAGTGATGTTTGGTAGGTGCTCAACTACTACAGCAGTGATTCAGTGATGAGGATAAGTGTGTGACAAATAAAAGCTGCAATCCGTAACTTTATTGGGTTAAAATGAACAAAAAACAGTTACACATGACAGATCAGTGTTCATCATGATCTCCTTACTTTACCCTGATTCACAACACTAAGTTTATAATAATGATTTATAATTTGAGCTGTCGGGTCCAATTTCCCGGGAAATGCAAGTTTAGCTTCGTTTGACTTTAACATATGTAATGAAAAGTACATAAAGCAACCTGCAATTGTGTTTTGAACAGAGATGGCAGTAGAAAGACAAAAGATACTGATTGCAGCTTTAAATTTTTAGGCATTCATTTATTGTGTTTCATACTTGATTGTTTTGTTTGGTGGCACAGAGATTTGGTTGGACTGGCTGAAAGATGAGATTCGCCTCACGGAAGATGATTCAGACCGCGAGAAAGTCTACGAGCTGTTTGAGAGAGCTGTGAAAGATTACGTCTGTAAGTGTGGTGTGGTTATAGTGCTTACATTCAAACCGAGCAGTGTTATGACTTGAGATGAAATGACAGTTTTTATAGTCTCACAGTTCTAAAGGAAGTTGTAATATTATGTTACTTGTGATATCTTATGTAATCATAAAATATAATATTGAAAGTGCAGTATTTTGTTGCTGCCTTTGGTGATTTTAATTTAGCAGTATTTTAGGTCTTTCTGTCAACAAGCTGATCTGTGAGTACTGTAATTGCTGCTTAAGTGTAAGAAAGATTCTTTTGAGGAATTGTCTCTTAAACCCATCCACAGGTCCAGAGATCTGGCTGGAGTATGTGCAGTTCTCCATCGGGGGAATGGGAGCTCAGGGCGGCATCGACCTGGTCCGGTCCGTCTTTGAGAGGGCACTGACTGCCGTGGGTCTGCATGTGACTAAAGGAGCTGCAATCTGGGAGGCCTACAGAGAGTTTGAGATCGCTATTCTCTCCACAGTACAGGTGCCTGGACTGAGTTCCTCCTGCCATTTATCGCAGAATGCTTACAGATTGTTCCCAAATGTCAAATGAATGTTACTGAATGCGTTTAGAGGTTGAATAAACGTTAATCAAATGTCATGTTTTTGTTATGTATAGTTGTGGTAGATGTAAACCTCTCTTGTTCTCAGCCTCCTCCTGGCAGCGTTCCATCACGAGAACAACAGGAGCTGTTGAGCGACCAGCTGGAGCGCATCCACACGCTCTTCAGACGGCAGCTAGCTGTACCTCTGATGGGTGAGAGATGATACATTGTCTCTCTTCAGCTCCCTTTTCTTCTCCCCCTTTCTCTTTCTTTCTAGTGTTGGATCAAACAGTCTGAAAAACTTGCATCCGGAGAAGGAAAGGTTCGGAGAACCGATGTCAAAATTTAGACCATGAACATGGCCGAAAGAATTCAGACCATGAATATGAAATTGCACAACTGGGCAGAAATTGAGAAGGAAAAAATAACAAACCGAGAACAACTGGTCTAGACAGAACTGAAGTGTGGTCAGACAGGAATGGTTAAAACTTGTTGCAAGTTAAAACTAACTTGAATGAAACTAACAGGAATGGTTAAAACTAAGTTGCAAATAATCTTGGTCAGTATGTACGGTTTCTGAATGCTTACTGTAGGTCCTGTCAGGTGGACTCCAGCACTGCCAGGCACTGTAACACAGGCTGAGGGCAAGAAGGGCAGAAGCTGCCTGCAGATAGCCAGATGGCCTGGGTCTGTGCTCTCTCTCACTCTTTCTCTCTCTCTCTCACTCTCTCTCCTCACTCTCTCTCTCTATCGCCGGGTGTTTTGGCACTAGAGATGTGGAGGAGAAGACTCTGATCACATCCCACTCAGCTAAGAGAGCCAGATCACCGATTATGCTTTTGTACAGGGTGGCTCATGTTTCTAGAGCCTGTATTCTTTGTATGAATATTGTCGTATAGTGATGACAGAGGTGGGAAACTGTACAGTAACAGAAAGGCTGTTATAAAAACATCTTTGTGGACGCTGTGTACAAAAGTTTCAGAGGGATGTTTTGCTTATTTTTCATTGTAAATAAGACATATTTATGGATTTGATTTTGTTTAATGCTGCATTCCGTAACTTCTGCGACTGTCGAAAACCATCTCTGTTTGAAACACACAATTGCAGGTTACCTTAAAGTATTGCAGGTACTTTATGTGAATTGAAGTCATATGAAGCCAAACTGACATTTCCAGAGAAATTAGACTCAGATTATACTCAACAGCTCAAATTATAAATCATTATTATAAACTTACTGTGATGAATCATGGTAAGGTAAGGAGATTGTGTTGAACACTGATCTGTCATGTACTTAGTTACATGCCCAGTAACTGATTTTTGTTCATTTTAGATTGAAGCTTAAATGAGAAATGCTTGTTACTCACCTCTGTCTGTTAATATTGTGTTGTGTAGATATGGAGGGAACGTATGCAGAGTACTCAGACTGGGCAGATGAGGGTGTGCCCGAGACGACCACCCACCAGTACAGACGTGCCCTGCAACAGATGGAGAAATGCAAACCTTATGAAGAGGCTCTGGTAACTGCACACTTCTCACTGCTGTAGCTTTATGGTCGATCTGATTTGAATTTTCATTATTATTTATTGCAGAATTACTTCTCTGGCGGCGGTAAGGGCAGCAGTTTGATGTAAAATTATATTTTATGCAGTCTGACAGTAGCTTAACGACTGCCGACTTCAAAGCTTTTAGTTGCATTTTGTATGAGCAAAACAACTGTACTAATGAAAACTCTGCTTCTGTAAACATCTGTAAGTATTCTTATCAGCATGTCAGAGGCTCATGAACGCTTGTTCTGTATGATAATCTATGAGTGATGAATACAGTTAACCAAACACTGACCGTCACACTCATTCAGTGTTGATGTTTACAGACAGTGATTATTTTTGAATGCAGGATGCTGACTTGACCTTTAACAGTTGCCGTAGAACGTTTTTGTTAGAAGTGGACTGAATTGCACTGATTTTGGTGATTAATTTAAGCTGCAGATGGGTAGAGCCACTGTTACCATTCAACTGCTGTGTCCATGTGGCAATTAAACGACACAGTGGGTAACTTAATTATAATTATGCTGCACAATAATTAGTTAAGTGCTCTTACGCTCATTCCGCTGGACCAGATGTGATTTTCCTATGTGACTTGCTTTTTTAAAATTAAATTTCAATGCTTTGTTTTGGCTATAGCAACATGCTCTAAGTACGATGGTCTTGTGATGTTCTAAATTAAATGTAATTTGTTTACTTGCGTTCGTAACCACTTTCTAATGCTGCTGATCTTGATGTTACAGCTGGTCTCTGAGCCTCCAAAGTTGGCAGAGTATCAGGCCTACATAGATTTCGAGGTGAAGGAAGGAGATCCAGCCAGGGTGCAGATCATTTTTGAGCGAGCGCTGGCGGAGAACTGCCTCGTGCCGGACCTGTGGATCAAATATACCACGTATCTGGTAAGCGGCCCACGCGTATTGCATTACATCACGCGCCCCTGTGCCCCACACCCGGTCCACCCTGCATCCCTCTGTTTGTTCAGTAGTGCAGTAATTGCTTTAATGGTGCGGTAATGAGATGCGCAGCTGAGAACACATTAGAGTCAGCGCCTCACCAGATGGAGGGGGAAAACAGCGAGTTAATGAGACAGAAAGAGAGAAAAATGAGAGAGAGAGCGACAACTCCCCCACATTAATGCCCAAAGCTGCAGTCCATTCGGTCTTTCTGATTCAACAGATGAAACCTAAGATGAAATCTAAACCTCCCATGAACACAAAAGACGACATTTTGAAAAATATTTTTGAGAAATGTTTTGTTCATACAGTGGAAGTCAATGGATGCCACTGTTGTTTGGTTACCAGCGTACTTCAAAATATCTTTTGTTTCCTCAGAAGCACAAAAAGTCAAAGGTTCGGAATGACATCAGGCTGATGGATGATGGAGTAAATGGAATCAATTTCATTCTTTAAGGGATGCGGGCTGAAGTGTGTTGGTGGAGCTTATTCAAGCGTTCATGGCCGCTATAGAGGTGTGATGTAATTAAATCAAGCCTCCATGCTTGTGCTTTCTTAGGTGATTAAATTGAGATGCTATTTAACTAAATTGTAAGCACCTCACACTGTGAGCCACAGAACTGCTTTGCCTAATGGATATAAGGCACTTTGTAAAAAGTAATCATCCTTATAAGTCTTCCATTGATCTGCACCACTTTGGGAGGGGTATTAAATATAGCTTACTCAGTGATAAAAATGTGCATTCTTTGACCCAATACTGGGTGGTGACATCAAAGATCACCTTCATTTGCCTAAGCCTTTTTATAATATTGTGATTGGTTATGGTGGCATTATGGGCGGCTTGATTGATCAGGACAGCAGCTGTACACTGTGACACTTTCAGTCTGGAGAATCAATAGCGCTCAACCCCTTTTGATTTTGTGAAATGACCAAATGTTTATTCCTAGTAACAAACTTCCTGGCAGGCTTCAAAGAAGCATGGACCCAGCAGATATCCTCATTCAGTCTTTCTGACGGAGCGAAGCCGTTTCAAAGACCAGTGAGCAGATGTGGGGTTGGTGGAGCCAAAATGGGAGATTTTATGCATCTCCCATTTGTAAAGGCATTATTGCATTTCACTGAATGATTATTAATATGGCGCAGTTTCCCAGAGACAGATTTAGCCTACTTGTGGATTAAATCTCAATCACTTTGCTCACAATGGAGAAGTGATTCCCTGCTGAACGTTTCTTGTAGCTCCAGGCCAGACATGTAATCTTTGAAAAGCAGAGCGGCTTGTAAATGGTTTGGCAGGAGGATGGGAGCGCTGGATTGGATGTGGGGATTATGAGTCATTATAGACCGCTCATCACGTGCACCTGCTCTTTCTGAAATGTTCACTGGTTTCGCTGTGACGATTTCTGTGCAGTTTAACAGGCACTACCACACATTACTTGTAGTTTTTGTTATAAATAGAGCAGTTGTGATCTGTCACCCAACAGCCCTTTGGTTTAAACAACAAATGGATTTTGAGGAAGAAACTAGTTTCCTTCCCCAGTTAATTGCAAAAATAATATTCATATTATGTTAAATTGAGGAGCAGCTGAAAAACTGTGAGGGTACAGGAGAATTTCCAGAACATCAGCATTGTGTATCTCATTTCCTCTTGTCTGGAGGTGAATTCACATTACTGGTATTAGGACCTGTTTAATCCATGATACATCATGTATGGTTGGTTGGAAGCATTTTGCTATGATCCATGTGTCATATGGTATTATTCCACAGTCAGATCATGTAGGTGATAACAGCTGCTGTTTGTTGTTGTTGGCTCTACCTGTTGAGCCACTACCTGCTCAGAAAGAAATGCTTAGCTTCACAAATCTCTTTGATTTGCTCAGCATGTACATTTGTTTTCTCCTGCCTTACCTTAGGATCGTCAGTTGAAGATTAAAGAATTAGTTTTATCTGCTTATGAGCGAGCCGTCAGGAACTGCCCTTGGACCATGGGCCTGTGGAAGAGCTACCTTCTGGCTCTGGAGAGGCACGGAGCAGACCATCAAACAATGACAGGTATTCTTTGTTTTTTTTGGGCATCAGATGTCACAAGAACTGTTAAAAATATAGAGTTACTTCATGAACAGCTAAATTGTTTAGCATGAATGGAACCTCAAAACGGTTTGCATGAGTGGAACCACAAAAACATTTAGTTTGAAAGGAACCTGGAAACACTTAGTATGAGTGGAACCACAAAAATGTTTAGTATGAATGGAGACTCAAAAACATCTAGCATGAATGAAATGGATGATTCAAAGCCCACAAGAAGTGATGAGAACTTAAACGCGGATTATGATTTCTTGTTCTCAGATGTGTTTGAAAAGGCCCTGAATGCAGGATTCATACAGGCAACTGATTATGTAGAAATCTGGCAGTCTTATCTGGACTACCTGAGGAGACGTGTCGATTTCAGCAAAGGCAAGAATCTATCCTCAAAAGCTTTGATACTTTTCTTTCCTGTCCTTTTTGCTTCTGTGTTCTTGCCTTCTGAAGTCTTCAGTCCTACATTCTGAATCCTTGGTCCATCTCAGTTCCAGCTGATAACAGATGAGTTGATATGAGGATTCATTATTGATGGATTTGTTGATTATTGCAGAGTGGAGCAGGGAGCTGGATGAGCTGCGGGCAGCTTTCTCACGCTCCCTCGACTACCTGAAACAAGACGTGGAAGAGAGTAAGTATATCTGCTTATAGAAGCCAGAGATAATGTGATACACATAGGTAGACCTAACTGCCGTCTCGCTTCCTCCCAGGGTTCAGTGAAAGTGGAGATCTGTCCTGCACAATCATGCAGATCTGGGCGAGGATAGAGGTAAGGAAACGCTACACCAACGCATCTGTCCATCCTCCATTAACTAATGCCCTCTGCCGATTACAGTCTGTGCAGTTATAACAGCGCTGCTTGTATATAATTGCCCTGAACAGGCCCTCCACTGTAAGAACATGCAGAAGGCCCGAGAACTATGGGACCACATCATGACAAAAGGAAATGCTAAATACGCCAACATGTGGCTGGAATATTATAACCTAGAAAGGTTAGAAAATTACCTTCCTTTATTAAGAGCAACATAATTTAAATATAGTATGTGAACCCTTTGGTAATGTGATTTGCATAAAAACATTGTGCACATACTGCAGCATTTCTGCACAGTTAACTAACTTAGGCATTCTATTTAGATTGAAGTAGTTCTGTATATTGAGCGTTTCAAAGGGATATAGGAACAACATTCCCAGTCTGTTTTTAGTTCTATAATGTGATTTCAGCATGGAATGTTCAGTTGGTAATAATAATTGGCATAATGTTAAATTTTGCATTTATTAGAATTTGATTGGATCAGAAGGTGACGTTGCATGTTAAGCAATGATGTTATTGGTTAATTAAATTTTCTGGCTTCATGACTTTGGTTAAAAAAAGACAACATTTGTTGTCTCTAGATTAACAGGCACCAATAATGACCAGAGACCTTTATTATGAAAGTTAATAGGATCATGAGGTCTTGTAAGGGCTGTATTGACAGGTGCTGTTGTGACTGTATGTATATTTGTGTGTGCATTAGGTCATATGGAGATGCTACTCACTGCAGGAAGGCTCTCCACAGAGCCGTGCAGTGCACATCAGACTACCCTGAACATGTGTGTGAAGTCCTGCTCAACTTTGAGAGAGTGGAGGGTGAGTTGAGCTCATGGAGATGAACGGTTAATATGGCTGTTTATGTGGACGTCTTGACTAGTATCGTTTCTCATAGGTTCTTTGGAAGACTGGGATGCCGCAGTGCAGAAAACAGACACCAAACTGAACAGAGTGAATGAGCAGAGAGCAAGAGTAAGACCACAGTGCTGACTAACATACGTTTTGTACTAAATTTGTTTGTCATGAGTTAAGATGTTCTTTTTCCTTGTGAAAGAAATATTTGCGCAGAAGTGACTTATATTTGATCACTGACAAAAAAATGCAGACTCTGAATGTTTATTGTTAATTAAATAATGCTGTTTTTTTTGTATTGAATTTGTAATAGTTCTAAAACATTCTTCTGAGGTTTAAATTAGATTTGTTCCTGACTTTTCAATCTTAATATATGTACAAATGTAAAAGTCTCTGATAGAAGGAAGCATATTTTGTAGAAATGAGAGATTATTTTCTTCTGCTGTCTGAATGCTGTTTTCTCATAGGCAGCTGAGAAAGAGGCTCTCATAGCCAAACAAGAGGAGGAGAAATCAGAGCAGAGGAGGAGAGCCAAATCAGATAAAAAGGCCCAGAAGAAGAGCCAGAAAGCAAACAGAACTGGAGATAAACGGAAAGCTGAAGATGAGTATGAGGAGGAGTGGGGAGAGGATGCAGGTATGGAAGAAGTTATCTTTTTAAAATAACATCACAACTCGTTTTGTATAATTTTAGTTAACTGCAGGCACTATAAAACTAAATGCAGTAACTTTGTGTGCAGAGCTCCCATCCAAAAGGCACAAAGGTGACAGGGATTCTGTTGGCGCTGCTCCAGAAGAACTCATGGAGACGGAGAGCGGCCTTTTTGGACGACGCCCTCCACCCCAACGTAAAAACGAGCCGCCCGGTTTCCGCAAGAATCTGCGGGGCATGACTGAAGCACCACGCCAGGCCCAGGATGTGTCACAGGAGCAACGTAAAGATGAAAACAGCATCTTTGTCAGTAATTTGGCATTTAACCTAGAGGATCCTGAGAGCAAACTGCGGGAGATGTTTCAGAGCTGTGGGACTGTCAAGCAGGTGCGGCCCATCTTTACGCCAAAAGGCGTGTTTAGGGGTTATTGCTATGTGCAGTTTGAGGACCGGCTTGCCGTACCAGAGGCACTGAAACTGGACAGGCAGGAGTTGAACGGACGACCCATGTTTGTGTCCCCTTGTGTCGACAAAAACAAGAATCCTGACTTCAAGGTGTGTAACGTGTATACTGATGTTTGTTACTGAAGTAATCTGGGTTATTTTAAGCAGATGTTTGGTGTCAAACTGTTCACTTAAATGACATCAAAGATTTTGTAATCATGTTTTAAGAGTTTCATCAGTTGTGTTATTTGATTGATATGATTTGATTCCTGGCAGGTTTTTAAGTACAATACATCATTGGAGAAGCACAAGATCTTTATCTCTGGCCTACCTTACACCTGCACAAAAGAGACACTAGAACAGCTCTGTAAGGAACACGGCACAGTCAAAGCTGTCCGAATAGTCACCAATCGCTCGGGCAAACCCAAGGTGTGTAGGCCTCTGTTACCAACATCATGCACCTAAAGACTGTATGATATTCTTGAGATTGCTGACAGATCAAGCTTAGAGATTTGTGGTCTTGTAGTTACACTATATAATGAAAGAAATTTTCTGTTCCAGCATGCCTTTTGTTCAAAGCAAGGTCCTTATAGAAATTGTTTACAGTTTCTTGTGTGAATGAACATGTCTGGCTTTCAAAAAGCACCAACCTAAATTCCAGTGAACATCTTTCTTCAGTACTCTAGCTGTGATCCAGACCTCATGCTCAACACCGGTGCCTGACCTCACTGATGCTCTTGTGTCTATATGGGAGTGAATCCCTGCATCCTTTCTCCAACCTGTAGTGGAAAGCCTTCCCAAAAGACTTGAAGTTGTTGTATTAGTAAAGGGAGTCCTAGGGATAGTTCATCCAAAATTGAATTTTTTTTTCCATCATTTACTTGTCCTCATGTCATTCCAGAGTTGACTTTGAGTATGACTTTTCATTTCTTCTGTGGAACACAAAAGAAGAACGTCTTTCTGGTTTTCTGTCCATACAATTTCAATGGGTGCCACTGTTGTTTGGTTACCCACGTACTTTAAAATATCATCTTTTGTGTCACAGGTTTGCAGTGGGTGAGTAAATGATGAAAGAATTTTCAGTTTTGGGTGAACTACTCCCTTTGAAATGAAAAGTTCAACAGGTGCACATAGGTGTGTTTTTCTGCAGTCCACATTGTTTTGGCCATGCAGTGTGTATTTGGATGAAGTCGGTATAAAGTAAAGTAGTTTATTTAAAATAAACTCATTTCCATAGTGAGCAAGTATGGAAGTAAGTATCAATTGGGAAGGTTGTTGACTCCATACTAATGCATGTGTGCTGTAGGGTTTGGCGTACGTGGAATACGAGAATGAGTCACAAGCCTCGCAGGCTGTGCTGAAGATGGACGGCACCATGCTGGAGAACTTCAAGCTCTCGGTTGCCATTAGCAACCCCCCGAGCAGGAAGATGGAAGATAAAGCTGTGCCCAGTCGAGTCCTAGGGGCAACAATGCCAGGACAACCTCAGGGAGCGTAAGTACTTGATACAGCAGATCAGCTGTTCAGATGTGTTGAATTACTGCTTTATGAATGTCGGTAATTACAGAAACAGGGAAAAGTATGAGAACCTTTGCATTTACCTCAAAATTGGTTGTAAAATTAGTCTGATCTGATAGATACTGTAGGGAAGGCAATTTGAAGAGGTTAGCAATAGCAACCTTGCTTTAAAAGCATAAGATCCCGTCCTCCTTTTAGAGCGTTCTCCAAAGCCATGCCTCCTCCAAAATGAACACATACATAGTTTGACAGGCAAGTAGGGCATCCTATCACTGCATTCAGACAAAAAGCAATGATTGGGCGAACATTTTATGGTCCTGTGCCTTCCACAGAAGATAATTATATACATATATTTAGACCAGCCAACCAGCATAACAAAAATGTTTCAAAAATGGAAAAAAATCACCTACCCTGCCCTTAAATGCAAGAGAATTTAGTTTTTGGGCAGATCTGATCTCTTAGCAGTTTTCCTTTTGTGCTTTTTATTTACTGGAATAAGAAAACGTTTTCATTTCTTCTCAGAAGGGGAAAAGGACGTACACAGATCTCTCTGCTGCCACGTTCGTTGTACCGCCAGAACGCACCAGATGCCAAAGCAGAGAACGGCACCGTATCTGAACCGCACAGCACAGTCACAGATGGTGTGCACGGAGGACCCGGAACCACCAGCCTGGACACGCAAAGTAAATCCCTGTCCAACGAGGACTTTGCCAGAATGCTCCTCAAAAAGTGAAGCTTTGTGTGCAGAATTAACCATAAAGTGTACCCGCCTTCTGTCAGAAAGCCATGCTGTCTTTACCACATCTGGTGAAAAAAAAACAGCATTTTAGTTTAGTCTACTTTCTGTAAATACGTGATAGGCCTCGAAATATATTAAAAATATTTTACCACCTTATCTATGGAGATGCGAGTTGTTTTGATTTATTTCTTGGTAATAAAGAAGGGATTTGGGCAGGGGCAGATTTCAGATTTTGTCAGCAAGTATTTTTTTAAAAAGCTGTTGAAACAAGATGTGAACTCTGATGTTTTAAAAGGTATATGCATAAACATTTATTATGGAGATAGGAGGTACAATAAAGAGGTTTCATTAGCATAATTTCTCTGTATTAGTCCCTCCAGGCAGATGGTGTGTGATTTTGTCCAGTATTTGTTTTGTCGAAGGCAAAATAAGATCAAAAACTTTATTTTACATATCTAAACTGCATGTTGTACAAATAATTTATTTGCAGTACCGCAACCTTCTGAAATAGTCTTGCATGTGTACATTTACAAATAATGTCTGTAATAATGTCTTTTGCTCACAATGGAGACAAATTGGATAATAGATTTTGTCAGCAATTAAACTCCAGCACATTGTCAACAATACATTCTTGTTATGGGAATCACCACTTACTAGACTGCAGTGCTTTTATTAGAAGCTGTCGGCTGTCTTGTGGAGATCAGTAGATTCTGTCTGCAGAGGTTGTTTTTTGTCAGTATTTTGTCATGCGTTTTGTGCGTTTTTCTCCAAGCTCTGCCCTTTGAATCTCATGTTTATTAATTGCTGACACAGCTTGTAAACCTGCCTTACCTTGTGCTCGATAACGAAGACATGCTTGTGCTCTACAGCCAGACCAATTCAACAGGTCTGATTGAGAATCCAGAATCATGATGAATCTGATTCATTTTATGATTCATTTTATGAATCAGATTGGCTCTACCTAAAGTAGAACTTTAAGTTTCAAATGTTTCTGTGTTTATGTTTGGAGTCGAGGAACTGGCTGAAGAGCATGATTGCTGCCTTGGAACCGTTTCGGAACTGTTCCCTGATGTTGATGTATCTATGCAGCTGTATATCGCTAGAACCTTCCACTATGGGTTCACCTGATTGTGAACCAGTCGTATACTGTATTGTATATACAATATATATCATAGATCATTTAAAATGTTCTGGATATTAGTATTATTTACTGGTTTTGATGGCTATAATGGACTCCCAGTTTTATCCACTAAACATTGTCAGTAATTTTTTTAACTTGCGGTGTTGTACGAAGTTTTTCCTGGCATTGACATTCTGGTCAAGTGTTTATTTCCCTCTGGCATTTTCTTTTTAATGTGTTTCTTGTTCACATCCCTAAGTGGTCGGCCATAGTTTTGCAAAAAACGTTTGTATATTTTGAACGAAAAGAATAAAAAAACAGTAGCGCTATATATTTGCGTTTGATCACCACAGTGGCCTAAAGTAGTGATTGAGAAAAATGTGTGTGCAATGTCTTGTTCAACATTTGAAAAACCAACAAAAAAAGTTTAACGTGCAGTTTATTGAATTGGTTTAATTTGTATTTTTAAGTATTTGATTATAGATGGTCATGGACCATGTCGGTATTATCTTTAGGCACATAATTTCCAGTAATGTTAATTTTGTATTCCCGTGTTGCACAAATTGTATGTAGGTGTTTTTCTTTTTGTTTTCAGGCCTAAATTGTTTAATGAAGCAATTAAATGTGTGGCTGTCAAACACGTAATTTGTCATCATTTGTGTAATATTTGAGTGTTCATGTTGATTCTCATGTTCTTACAGAATGAATCTTGTCTGAAATACTCAAGTGGATTGACGCTCATATCTGACAGTTCCTGTTTACCATTATTTCCCGACAATAGATACATGGCTAATAACCGGATTAAAACGCACATCCACCCAATACTGAGGAAATAAAATGCACAAACTTAATACATTCATTACACACCAAATAAAAAAATAGCTTTTTATTAGTAAAATAAATTATAGCCATTTAAATAAAACAAAAGTGCTTCTTGATGTTTTTGTGTAGTGGAAACTCAAACTTAAAAACAAAATATGTGCCATCAACCATAAAAATAAAAATCTACTTTTAAACAGATCAAAAATATTTTAGAGGGCAGCAGCTATAATATTAAAGTTACACAAGTATTTTAAAACAAACTTTAAAAGGAATCTGATACACACAATCAGATCATAATGTAGGTGGTGGCAGCGTTTGCTAACAGTTATTCAAACAAATCCAAACTGAATATGAGGGACGTGTTATTGAAGGTCACATTTTTCTTTCCTGTAATGTGTAATTATGCCAAAAGGAGAGAAAAGACATCATCCAAGAGGCTGGAGCCCTCACAATAAATGTACCTGAAAATATGATGAAAGATCCTCACAAATGCAAATTTCAACTCAACTGCCTTCAACACCATAATTTTAGCGTTTTACAAATCCATTCTTTTCCCAAGCAAAACCAAGTAAAATAGCTCAGTAATGAATTGTATCAGCATGTCTTCCACTTCAAGCAAAGCTCTTATTAACTACTGAAATTGAAATGCACAATCGCACAGACAAACAAACATCACTGCATGCTGTTCCCATGAAGACGGCAGATTTCATTTGATATTATTCAGTCTAAAGCTAGGACAATGTGTTAGTTACCTGGAAAGAAAATGTCTGGCACAGGATCTCATGATCATGACGACATGACTGTTTTAAACTCTCCAGTTTAAAATACATCTTCAAAAAACAATGCATTTAAATTGGTCATTTATCTGTTGGTCCCCATGCTAGCAGTATAGGGTTGGATAGTGAACCATTATGGAGCTTGAATGGTCTGTATGGCACCCAAATACATGTACAGTATGTGCACTTATACCCATGAATCAACACACAAACTCTCAGTTATGCACAGATATGGTTTGTTTACAGTCAGAACAAGCACCAGGCAGCCCAACTGCATGCTCTGTTGTGGCAATCAGTAGAGTATCAAGTGTGATTTCTGTGCATTTGGCAATAAATCTAATAAAGGGCCTAACGTCGCCCTCATTGGCTGTGTCTAAGGCGGCGTAATACTCTGCCCTCTGCTCTTTACGAATGGTGATTGGTGGATAGCTGGCTTGCATCAGGATCAAGTTCATCAGCAGTCGAGACGTCCGTCCGTTCCCATCCACGAACGGATGCACATAAACCAGTTTATAATGTGCTAGAGCTGCAAACTCCACAGGGTGTAGATGCAGGGCCTCCTCTGAGTTCAACCACTGCACTAGCTCTTGCATGTGTCTGTCCAAATCCTGCGGATGGGGTGGGATATGATGCCCCACAAACACTTGGCTAGTTCGGAATCGCCCAGCTTCGACAGGATCGACGTAGCCCAGAACGCGCCGATGTATCTCCAAGATGTCGTCTACGGTGATGTCATTAGCACGCGACAGCAGGGTGGTGTTGATGTACTTCATGGCTGCGTCAACGCCAATTGCCTCGTTCTGCTCCTGAAGGCTCTTACCGGGCACGGCGTACCTCGTTTCTATAATATGACGGATCTCAGAGAGAGTTAGCGTGTTGCCTTCAATTGCTACTGTATGATAAATGTGATGGTAGTAAGTCTCCTCCATGACCCGACGCAATGCAGAGTTGCCCTTGGGTATAGACATGAGACGTCGTACTTTTCCATCTATAATTCCAAAGTGCCGTTGATCTATTTCTTCGACTAAGGGGAGTGTGCGGTCCCTGCTCACCAGAGCTTTCTCGTTACAAGGCGAGATGGCAAGAGCCTTCGAATAGAGGTGATCTGCTTGAACAACGTCCTTTTCCTCCTCCAGGATGGTTCCCAGTTCGGTGAGCGCCTCCACGAACTCGGGGTTCATGTTAAGGGCGTGCATGAGCAGCTTATGAGCCTTCTCCCTCTTCCCCTGCTTCTTCATCTCCAGAGCCTGTTGGAGAGCTGCTTTTGCCTCCAATTGAGTCTCTGTCAACCAACAGATGGGCAAAATTACACATAATGATATTCCAGCTGAGAGATTTACAATGTATGTTCACCATCACTCTGAAAGAAGTTTGATTATCTCATTTTCACAGCATAAACATGCCTTATCTGTTTAATCTGGATTTATGAGACACTAATTTGCCTTTAAACCTGATTTTGATGAGCTACTTGATGACTTTTGGCATCTGCTGAGCTTCCAGAAGCCCACAAATAAGATTTTAAGCCACTCTGGAGCATAAACTACATGAGTGTATTACATCATACATATCATGAAGACATTGAAAATTGAACATGAAACTTCTGCAACACTGAATATCCACAAAGGTTTTCACAACATTTGTGGATATTCATTGTAGGACAGGACCTGATATTATCCACTGGGATTTAATTGGATTTTGGAAAATGAGTGTTACATACTATAATGAAGCCATGTGGGAATGAGCAAACAGTTCATGCTGTAACGTTAGTAGAATGTTTTTTAACGTTATATATCATATCAAAAAGTTATTCTTAAGTAGTTAATAAAACATTTTTAAGTGTTACAGAATTATAAAATTATTTAAATACTGTTCTTTTAACCAAGCAACAGCGTTAATATAACATCTACAAAAACCGCTTTGAGCGATCCTAGAACTTTTAAAACAGCATTTTAACACTCTTGTTATTTAACAGAAATGTTAGGGAAACATTGTAACAACCTAAAGTTGTTAGATGTGTAAACACCTACTGTACCTTTGCTGGGCTTGATTTTTTGTGGCAGAAGATCCACTTCTGTGAACGGGACCGTCAAGCTGGTCGTGTGCACTGTAGGTCTCTGGACGCCCCCCCACAGCTGGCAGCGCAGAAGGGCGACACCCTTCAGTGTGGCACAGCGGTGCTCCTCTATGCCTGCTAAAGGCAGCAGGAGAACAAACACAGAGCCCAGGAGAGCACACAGGACAGGCGTCCAGCCCCACAGCAGAGGACTGCTGCCGGCATGACGCAACGCTGCTAAAGCTGCCATCAGTGGAGAAATCCAGGATTCTGAGGCCACATGTTTGCCATCCTACTGCTGTTTGAACACCTGCGTGAAATGTAATGAAGAACGTTCACAGTTTGAATAAGGTTTATTCAGTGTAATGTAACTATGACAGCTTGAATTATAGCAGTTCCTTAATCTAAAAGATTTGACCTGTATATAAATACATTCATATGTATGCATGTGTGCGTGCATGCATGCGTGTATGTATGTATGCATGCATGCGTGTATGTATGCATGTGTGTATGAATGCATGCATGCATGTGTGTATGCATGCATGCGTGTATGTATGCATGCATGCGTGTATGTATGCATGCATGCGTGTATGTATGCATGCATGCGTGTATGTATGCATGCGTGTATGTATGCATGCATGCATGCGTGTATGTATGCATGCATGTATGTGTGCATGCGTGTGTGTGCATGCATGCGTGTGTGCGTGCATGCATGTGTGTATGCATGCATGTGTGTATGCATGCATGTGTGTGTATGCATGCATGTGTGCGTGTGTGTGTATGTATGCATGCATGTGTGTATGTATGCATGCATGTGTGTATGTATGCATGCGTGTGTGTGTGTGTGTATGTATGTGATCTCTGTAATCAAACCAATGTTAGGACTGTATCCATGTTTTATGTGCATTTATTAGACTGCTATACACGAAGACATTAAACTCAGCTGACACCAGACAAAAGCACAATGCGGGCTCTTTTCTTATTTTATACTGACGTAAAGGCAGGCCGACCACGTCACACACGATGATAAACTCACGCATCAGCAGTCCCGCATACAGCTGCTCTGAACTTACGACATCATCCGTCAGAAGGAAACGTGCGTCACATAACACACAACATAACACGCAGATGTTAAACTTACCGCCTCTGTTATTGTGTTTGTTGTTGAGATGTTTCTTCTTATTATTATAAATGACGGGAACGATCCGCCGCCAGAAACGTCAACCAAAGCCGCTTCACTTCCGGGAAACGCAACGCTACCTACTTGTAAAGTGACTGCTGATTGGTCGTTTAACTTTGTATCTGTTTAGTGATTGGTCAAGCGGTTGACACGCGCTCTCATGCAGCTACACGGTTTTCAGATCGTAGAGGTCGATGATTGGATAATCTCATCTGAACCCGCCCACTGCATCATATATATATATATATATATATATATATATTTTTTTATATATATATATATATATATATATATATATATATATATATATATATATATAAAAAATATATATATACACATTTGCATGAATTGCTCAATGTGAGAAATGCTTTATTTTAATAATGTTATTTTATTTGACTCTTTTCAGGCATTATTATTATTATCTCATAACTGGCTATTGATAAATATTTACCAAATATTATGGAAATGAATGAATGAACTTGAGGAATTTCATTGTCATGATGTGCAAATCTTTTATTGAAAAACAATGTTGGTTTAAATACAGATTTGTTTCAATGCAAATGTCTCTGAGTGAAACACATTTCTCTGTCTCCGTCTCTAAGTTGATACAACTGCAGACCAGAGCTCTCTCAAAGGGGGCGTGAACCTCACAAAAGTGGGCGGTACCTCCAAAAGGGTTGCTAAGGGTTCGTCGTGGGATTGGGCGCATCATGACTCTCTGACAATGGGAGGAAGTCACGCCCCATTTCAGAGTCTTCCTCTTCCTCTCTGGGCTGCGGTCACACCCGTATCTCCGTGTTGCAAGTATCAACACAAGGGGTCAGAATAATATCATTATTAAAATGAACGCTCGTTGGTCATTCCTGTTTCCTTTACACCGTACTCAGAAGCTTGCTATTACAAGCTTCTCCTAAATTGCCTACCCTACCTTTAAAATGGAAAACAAATCATGTGCCGTACAGTTTTACACACAACAGCACAACTCTTCTGTTTTCTGATCACCAGATATCTAATAATCGACATTACCCCTTGTGCACCGTTGACCTCCAGCCCCATCCCTCCTACAATGTTCCTCTCACTTGTATAAGCATGTTTCGTACAGTTCAGGATGTTTTGTTCAAAGAAAGCTTAGAAGAGCTTCCTTAACATTCAAGGAAAACAGTAGTTTAGGGGAGAGGGAGAATAAACGTTAATGACAGAATACAAAATGATAGTCAGACATGAGATATAGAGAGTGAAGTGTTTAGTTTGAGATGCATGGTTGACAATGAATCCATTTGTAATGTAAGAATTTACAGAGAAAAGCAAGATCCAATGAGTGCTTTGTGTAATACAGATACACATTACGCATATATACTGCTTTACGCATTGTGCTTTGTACAGCCACAGAATGAAGTCACTGTTTCCCAAAATGCCATAATGCTCTCATTGACATAATGAAAGAGAAAAGTGTTCATCATTTTATTTCCCTGTACATGCATCAATCGTTGCCTCCCCATTCTGTTTCCATTTTTCCTGGGACAGGTCACACTGTTTGTGTTACATTGAGGGGCATTGTATGGGAGTGAGAGTTTCAGTGGGTAGGGGGTCTCACCTGTGCGGTTCTTTGGTCAATCATCACCCATCTCTAAACAAATGCCTCTCCTTTTCTGTCATGTCAGTTTGTATTGTAATTGAAAATAACAGCACTTCACAGTTCACACAGTTCACACAGTTCACAGATGAGCCACTCTCTCAGTCATTAAAATTCCTCTTTTTCTCATAAATCGGAGGAATGTTAAGCTTGTTATTTAATTATATCCTTGAATCCTTATATGGGGTGCCCTAAAACAAACATTTCACCCCTTCATACACTACTCTTTTATTCTACAAACGTGAATAATATATCATATATCAATATATCTTAATATATCATAATATATCTTGAAAAACTAGAGTTATATTTAATATTCATGGATAACTAGTGATTCATGATATTTCTGATTACTAGTGATAACTAATAATAAATAGTGATAACTAGTGATAACTAGATCTCAGACACTTTTTGTTTGTTTTTGGGTTTTAGAAGACACCTGTTTGTGCTCAGCTAACAATTTTAGTTCATAAAAATGTTTCCCTAATGTTTCCATTAAACCACAAAAACTTTAAAACATCCTAATAGCAACTTAAAAATAATGTTTTTGATATATAGTGTTTAAAAATGTTCTGCTAATGTCACTGCAAGAACATCTCTCTTCTGGAAATCCAGTGGCTCGATATTAAGCTATTAAAACCATGTCTGTTTACTGCAGTCTGAAGATCTGTGAAGATTTCAAAGGTCTTTGAAGATTTTGGCTCTTCTTTGTTTTTTCTTAGAATGTTCCATTCTGTTGTGCCAAGTTTTCTTCTTGGAGGGTCTGTGGGACTGTGGACTGGATAGAAAACATACAATGTAAACTTCGTTATAGAGCACATTAGCAAAAAAACATAAACATAGAGATAAGGAAAAAGACAGCTTATGAAGTCCAAAAAAGGGAAGAGCTTTTTCTTTTTCATCCTTTTTTGGGGATGAACAATAATCTCTTTCATTCTTTCAACTCATCTCCTCGGTCCTCTGGATCTGTTATGGACCAAATAGGGGAACAACACATTCCAGGTCCCATCTGGGAATTATGAAATACATGTGAAACAAACACTGTGGGGGTATTTAATCCAAAAATGCTATTTTTAAGTTGTACAGAATTGAAAAAACCTTTGAATAACGTTGTAACCATGCAGTAACATTAATACAATGTCTAAATGTCAATTTTAAACATTTTTATGTAATTGAGATGTAATATTTTACGTAATGGAAAGTTGTGGAAACGTGCAGTCTAAAACTGTTTGTTGGGCAGCATTATTTGTGTACATTTTTGCTTGTTTGTTTGTTTGTTTTTAATGGTGCTGATTTTTGTTTTTGGATCTTGCACCAGCAAGGGTTCTGCATTCCAGAACTCAGAATATTTTTATTCAGAATGTTTTCTCCTCCTACTTGAAAATAACTACCAGGATGGTTTACTGTTGGTAATGTTAATCCTAAGAGGGTCCACGCTTCTCATTTACTTCAGAGGTAACAGCGCAAAAACGGATCATTACTGAAAGTCATTCAGTGTAAAACACAATAAAAATTCAATTAAATTAAACACAATTCAATTCTATACAGCTGCTGTAGGAACAAGCTACAGACGCTGCACCATCTACAGTACCTAGACATGTGATATAGTAGCCAGATCTTCTTTCTGGGGATGGATGTCATTGGAGAGTTGGAGCCAATAACACAATAAGATTGTAATCAGAGCTTGTGTGTGTGTATTACCCTGATAGCCGGTCTCACACAATCTCACTGTACTTTGATGGCACACCTTCTGTTTTTGGCCTCTAATAGAGCAATAATTTGGTTCCTCCAAAATTACATTCTATCAGATTCAAATGTAATACTTTAAATGGATTGCTTTTGTTTCTGATATTGAATAGAGAAAGGTTTGGTTGCCCCTAAATCAATTTTTGCTTACTAATAGGAATACATTATATACTGCCAAACAAAATATTATTGTTTCTAATTTTTTGTATGTAGTATTGGAACTATTTTGAAAAAAGATTGTAAAAGTGTACTGAATAATGTTTATCATCTGGAAAAGGTGAAAAAAAAAATTACATAAATGATGTATTTTTATGCATTTGGCAGGCACTTTTATCCAAAGTGACTTCATAGCATACAGTTTATCAGTTTGTGTGTTCCCTGGGAATCGAAACCCACAACATTTGCACTGCTAACAATGCTTTATCAATTGATCTACAGGAAAATGTAATATTTTATCTATCTGTTCGTGATCGCTTCTGGATCTGTTGTGTCCCCCCTCTTCACACAGGCCCCTGTTACTTTGTTAAGTAACTGTTAACAGTCCAACGCCCCTGAACATAAGATAAAACATCCGTAATGGAAAAATAATGATGAAATGAATATAAACAAAAATGAAGCATGGACAGGAAATACAACACAGAGTCTGTACTCTCGAGTCAACGTTTCAGTCACTTCTCAGACACGTACTGTGGAATATTTTTATTGATCCTGATTCAACATAATATAAAGAATTATGCCTATACCTAAGAGAAAACTATTCTACTATTATCTACTCTAACTGTGTGTGTGACTGCGTGCAAAGAGTGGCAGTGAAGAAATTATTTAAAGCTTGAAAAACACATAGACATGCAAAGAACCTGTTTAGGAGCTGGTCAATAAAGTCTATCTGGCTTCAAAACCTCTTCAGAGCAATTTATTTCGAGCAAAGAAAATTCTACTACATAGGGCCATAAAATGCTTGTCCAATCATTGCATTCGATGTCCTACTTGCCTCTCAAACTTTGTATGCATTCATGTGTTGGAGGCATGGCTTTGGAGAGCACTCTAAAGGGTCTTATGTTTTCAAAGCTAGCTTGTTATTGCTTGCCTCCCTGAAACTGCCTATCCTACCTTTAAATTATGCTGATATTTGCAACAACTGTCTCTGGAAAGTTCTACGTTAAAAGGAAACCTCTAACATCAATAACACTGTAAATGTTATCAATGCATGTAAGTTCTGCTCACAAGGATAGAAGTGCTTTATTTGAGTACTCACTCTCATTTTTTTAAAGGGTCTGTGTTGCTGGATGCAATCCAAATGCCCCCCAGTACATGGAATGAACAGAAACCGAAACTGTCAGTACACAATTGCACACAGTTGTACACTGTGCAGTTTCTCACACCATCATCTGGAGCGCAGTTCTTAATCTGGGCACACCCTATGCATTGATTTTCTTCATTTTCTTTTGTTTCACTGCCAAAGGTAATACCATTTTGCAGACATTTATATATTATTAACATATAGATTAAATATCCATAAAGTGTAAATAACCAAATGTAAGAGTGCTTGTGTAATAATCTGTATGTATACTGAACATATTGTGACATGACAGTTTGCAGTGTTTTGCAGATTTGTGTCTTTATTTTGCAGTCCTGTATCTTTATTGTGTGCTCTTTTTATATTACGTTTGTGCATTTGGCTGATGCTTTTATCCAAAGTGAATTACAGTGCATTAAGGCACGCACATTCATTAGTGTGCTTGTTTCCCTGGAAACCCACAGTCTTTGTCGTGCAAATGCATTGCTGCTAAAGCTACAGCTCTTCTGTTTGTACTGCTGTTTGTTTTTGTTAGGGGAGTGCTGAAGAAGAGCTTTATAATTATATTGTTTACGCATTTATACATAACATTGATTCAACTGTTTATTGCCATGTGTGATGTCTGGATCGCTGTAGTATTCAGTTTTTCTGATATGTCTGATATTCAGTGTTTACCTTAGCTTATAGTGTAAAGCATTTGGTTTGTTTCTGAGTGTTTTCTGTGTTTTTAACTATAGCGTGGTATTCAGTTTTTTTAATTGCATTTATAATGTATGGTGTACCGTCTGTGTTTATGTAACAGAAGAGCATTAATGTAATTTAAAGATCATCTCCCCTCATACACACATGTAAATCCTCTCTTATAACACCATTTGGATCTGAGCAGAGGGTTATTATAAGAGTTTTTGATTTGTTTAGGAGAAACTTCATTTAATTCAGTTTGTATCCTTCCAGGGTTTCCTAGTCAATAGTTAATGTTTGATCAAACCTCCAGAAGAATTGTTAATCTGGTATTTTTTACTTGCTTTTGTAATGTAAGGTATGATGTACCATTTGTGTTTACACGACACAAGAACATGTTTAGCAAATTATTAATATTGTTTCAGATTTGTGTCTGCGTGTTTCTATATCTTCAGGTTTTACAAGATGTCGAGCAGCCCATCCCCAGACTATGAAGGTCTTATTCTAGAGTTTGAAGCCAATGAAACAGAAGCAAAGCAGTACCAGGATCAGATCAGGATGATGTACCTTGTCTCGTATTGTATCGTGCTCATCCTGGGTGTGACCCTCAACTTCACCTTCCTGCTGATTGGCTGCTATAAATACAGGAGCTTCAAGAAGGTTGTTGTTTGGATTTTGGCGCTGGCTGTAACTCACTTAGCCTCCTGTATATCCGTTGCACTGCAGCTCCTCTACGCTTATCGTAGATTCGAATGGCATTATGGAACTCTCAGTTGCAAGCTGATGTCCTACATTACCTATGGAAGTATGTATTCCACAGCAGCCATGTTGAGTTTTTGGGGCATTAGTGGTGCTCTTTCAAAAACACCATGCATGAAGAGATGCAAGAACTTCGACATTGTTCTGATTGCATTCTCCTGGAGTTCTGCAGCTGTCTTAGCGTTGCCGTCCATGTTTTCCAGAGAGATTCAACGTGGTATGTGTATCGATGACTATGACTATGATGATCTAAAGACAACTGCAGATGGCATTGCACGGTTGAAGGCTGCCATTGTGTCACGATTTCTGTTTGGGCTTGTCATCCCAGCTTTTGTGATGCTCCTCAGCTGCTGTGTGATATCTAGGTCAGCTCGTTGTAAACAGTGTAAGAACCAGGCGCAGGTCATCTGTGCTGTACAGATTGCATACTTTGTGTGCTGGGGCCCACTGATTTTCTTAACTCTGCTTCAAGCTACTGCAGGTCACAGTGTAGCCCAAGATATGTTTCGCTATGGACTTCCCACAGCAACAGTACTGGCTACAGCTCACTGTTTCACCTGTCCGCTCATCTACATTTTAGTAGGACAGGGCATAAAAATGCAATGGATGGTGCATGACCCAGATCACATTGGTGAAGGAGCATATTAGAGAGTATCCATGTCTTCAAAATGGCAAGTAACTTTGGATGACAAGCTCAAAGCTGCAACCCGTGAAAATCTGTTATCGAGCAAGTACATAATAAGAGTAGCACATCAGTTCACAGTAGTACATTGGTGGCAACGTTTAACCGTGTTGTTTTCTTTTATATATTAGGGCTGCACTTTTGTTACTAACACTACATAAAGCATGTTTAGATACTGTTTATACCACTAAGTTTAGCTTACATTGTAAATGAATTTAATCACAAAAACTACATACGCAGCACGTCAAATGCTAATATGGTATATATGGCAGGAAAACACTCGGGTCATGCTGGTGATCATTCTTTCCTTATGCCTTATACGCGTATACGACACATATAAGGTATAAGGAGAGAAACATCGCCAGCATTTTGTTTTAAACAAGCTGCTCTGTTTCACACACATTATTTACTAAATGGTTCAGCTAACTATCCAACTTTGAAATGTTTCCCCAACAAAGACAATACAGTAACTACAACAAAGCATTTTTAGTAGAAGTAAATGTACTATTTTGTGCATTGTGAATTAGTCCTCAACAAAGAGGATACTTGTTTAAACCGTGTCAAATTGTTTGCCTTGCCATGTATGTCTTCTGAACAAACAATTTAACATTAAACAAGGGTCTGAAACTTCCCAGCATGCATTGCAGCATGTTCAATTTGGTGTATTGATGCATTGAAATATTGACGTATTTAAGTGTTTGCTGTTTTTATTTTACTGTGCTGTTGTTGCCACTGTTAGTTGCCTGTTGTATTTAGAGTTGGTTTTATTAAATAACGTTTGTTGATTGTTATCATGTTTAAGGTTTGATGTTCGGTGTTGAGGTGCATGACACAGTGTTACTATAAATGAAAGTGCATTCAATACAAACTGTTAATAAAATAATGTAATATAGTTAAATGAAGACTTAAGTTTTCCTTTTTTTAAATACAGATGTGTGGACTTTATATCCTTAGCTGAATAAACTCACATGTTACGTTGCTTAATTATGTTAAATTCAGCTGGCTGTTTGTTCCTCTACAGAAGTTGACAGATATGTGACATTACTCAGTGAATTGCATTAGCCCCTCCAATGAACTCTATGCGAAATCATCAAAATATGATTTGCGTGACCAGATTTCCAGACTTCCTTTCTCTGCAGATCTGTAGCCTCATTTCAAATGTTGCATAGAAACCATCCTACATTTGATCTAAGATAATTTATCATGTGTGATTTTAGAGAAAACGAATGCATGCACAAAGAAACATGCATACACCTTACTTCTGAATGTGAAGGTGTGCTTCTCGTTTTCCAGGCATGCTTTCTTCATATTATTATTATTGCAGCTTAAATTTCTAAATACTTGCAGTAACTGACTTTCACACAACAACAAGCACATATGCACATATAAATCTGACTGCTGGTGAGGATTTCACATCAAATATGTGTGTACACACATTTTGTAAATGAGGCCCCTAAAGCGTTTGGGCCATAATTCACAACCCAAACATATTTAAGATGTTCGTTTAAAGAAGTAATTTTTAAAAATAAAAAAAAGTCAGACAGAGTTTTAAGTGCGGTTATGTTACATTTACAGTATACTCAGACAGTTGGCAGACTCATTTATCCAAAGCAACTTGTATTCAAACAACAGTGTATTCACAGACCTTTATATTTGATTAATGATTGTGTCTCTGAGGAATCAAACAATTGACCTTGGTGTAGCTTGGCCAAAAACGTGCTTTTACTGACAGAATGCTGTTGTTACAGGATCTATCAGCAATGCGCCAGAGATTCCCAGGAAAAGCTAACAGGAAATATTCTCCGAGTTTTGGCAAATATTCTGTGACAGGACTGGATTCCAGTTAAGAGAAGTTTACTTTAGATAAAGTGTGTGTGCACGTGTATGTATGTATGCTGACTAGTGGTTGCAGCAGTATTGTGACAAACATTCGATGTATGTCTGTGGTCAAGTTTCCTGTCATTGGGCTGACTTTCATGTGTGTTTACGTCACTAAAGAAGAAAAAATCTCTTTATTTTTATTCTGTTTGATCCCAAACAGAATATGCAGTCTAATGTGAGAGTTAAGAAATCTGAAAGTATTTGTTTATGATTTTTTTTGGTCAGTGTGTGGTCAGAGTAAATCCACAGACTTCACGCTTCTTGTGAAAGGCTAATCAGATGCTTCCTGTACAAAATAACCCTTTGGTAAGTATGTGAATATGACTTTTATAAGTAACTGCCCTTTCCTACAACTAAAAGAAACTAAATCAAGAAGTGAAAGCAGGGGATCTTTTTAATGAGGAAAATGAACGTGGTTGTGGAAGTGTTTTTGTGGAAGTTGGTACAGCATTTAAAGTCATGCACAATGTTGCTCAAGAGAGGGGAGTATGACACCAGATTATTATAAATAGAGGTGCAAGTTTTCAAAGGTTTGACCACTACTGGAACAGTGATGTTGAAGACACGGTTTTTAAACTGACATAAGAGACAAGAGGTAAGACATCATTTTTTACATCTCTGTATTTTTATTCTGAACCACACAACAGTGTTACGCTGTTAAAAGTTTTTATTTAGAGTTCATCATTTTTGCAACTTTGACAATTTCTCTGTTTAGACGCAACGGACTTAATCTATTGTCATTTAAGCTTTGTAATGTTTGCAATGTTCGTGAAATTACAGTAACTGAAGCCCTCTTTTAAGATGTTAACGTTGATATTATATCAAGTCAAGTTCAAGTCAAGTTGAGCTTTATTGTCATTTCGCTATATGTGGGGACATACAGTGGAACGAAATGTCGTGCCTCACAGGACCACGGTGCTACATAAATACAGACATACAACAATGATGTGAAACAGTATAAATCTAAACACAAATACTAACAGAATTAGATTATAAATATACTATATATAAAGTTGCCTATACATAACCTATTAAATACAAACTATACAAATGTTCCACATAACCAACCAATCAGACCAAAATATGGTATTACTGAAACTTATTTAAGGCGTATAGGAGATTTAAATAAAAATATCTTTTTATTTTGTGTTTAAAGGGACTCAAGGGTATCAACGTGCATTGCAATGGAGTCAACAGATTTACAATTGTCCGATTACATTTATGACTACAGTTATGAAAACTCCACCTACAGTAATTTAACTGTAGATGGGGAGGTTTTTTTTAAAGTCCACAACACATGTTTCACTCAGGTTATGTGCCTGGTGTTGCTGGTGGTCAACGTGATCATCATTCTGCTGGGCCTTGGAGGAAATGGCGTGGTTATCTGGATAGCAGGTTTTGGCATGAAAAAGTCAGTCAACACTAGCTGGTACCTGAGTTTGGCCATATCTGACTTCATATTTTGTGCCTGTTTGCCTTTCAACATCGTCTACAGTGTGACTTCTGACTGGATCTTTGGTCTCTTCATGTGTAAGTTCACGTCCTTCGTGATGTTCCTCAACATGTTCAGCAGCATCTTCCTCCTGGTCATCATCAGCGTTGATCGCTGCGTGGCTGTCATGTTTCCCGTTTGGGCTCAGAATCATCGCACGATTGGAAAAGCATCGCTAATAATCGTGCTTGCCTGGGTTGTGTCGGCGGGTTTGAGCATTCCTTCAATTATTTACCGTGACGTCCAGAGTCACTTGGGTACTAACCGATGCATGAACAACTACATGTCCAGCCAGCACGGCCACGAAATCATTGCTCTGAGTCGCTTTGTATTTGGATTCTTGATCCCATTTCTGCTCATCATAGTCTGTTACTCCATCATTATCCTCAGACTCAGAGCCACGCAAATGGCAAAGTCCAGCAAACCGTTTAAAATCATGACGGCTCTCATCCTCACCTTCTTCCTCTGCTGGCTGCCGTACCACACGTTTGTGCTTATTGAACTTAACCAAAGCGTCCATACTGAGGTCATGGCTCTCGGGTTGAGAGTTGGGACCACGGTCGCTGCCGCAAACAGCTTTCTAAACCCTGTTTTGTATGTTTTTATGGGAAATAACTTTAGGAAAAAATTCAGGAGCTCTATTTTGTCCAAGATCGAAAATGCCATAGGAGAAGAAGGGCGAACGATGAGTCGCTACCTGTCTCGCTCAAGCTCGGTAGATGCCAAGGCCTCCACTCATATCTAAAATAATGTAATATCCTATGACATTTTCAGTAAATCAATAATGCATTATTCACGTTTATTACTGGTGTAAGCTGGACTGTTTGGCTCACTATACTGTAAAAATATTTTCATTAGTTCGTTATTTAACAGCAAATTGAATGTATTAATAAATAATAATCTATGTATAGAATCATTTTTATAGTGCATTAATGAGTTACGAAAATTTAAACTCTGTTGTGTATAAAAACTAAATTTAAAGTGGAATGAATTTACGGCTATGGCACCACGTAAAACTGCAATCCATAACTTTGTTTGGTTAAAAATGAATTAGTTATTGAACAGATACAGATAAGTGTTCAAACATTATCTTACCCCGATGCACAGCGGTAAGTTTATAATACTGATTTATAATTTGAGCGGAAATGATCAAACAAAATGATTGATAATTTATGCCCGATTTTCCAGGAAATGTCAGTTTGCCTTCATTTGACTTCAATATGCGTAATGAAATGTATGTAGAGTAACCTGCAACTTCATGTTTCAAACAGAGATGGCGGTAGAGAGACCAAAGTTACGGATTGCAGCTTTAAATAATTGAAGGCAATTATTTATGCAATTTTTTTTTGTGGCTTATAATCACAGGAACATGAACCGGACATGAAACTTTTCTGTTACTAATAAAAGTTTATTTTTGACTGCAAATATGTGCCGTTCCTCACAGCACGCCCTGCCACCTCACTTTGGTAAACGTGGTAAAGCATGAAATGTAAATGCATGCAATGCACTGCCCTCAAAGCAATCGGTTGCTAAGTGTGACCATCACCATCTCAGTTCTCAGAAATTTGATTGCATCTGAGAGGAATTAGGTCTCCAGCTATTCAGACAATAGCGTACATCAGTACACAGCAGCAGAAATACACGTGAAGCATTGCAAACGGCATAGTATCATTTCTGAGGTAAGTTATTCTAAAAATGTCAAATATAAGAAATAATATGCATCAATTAAAATGTTCAGTGCAGTTCATTGCCAATGAGTACATACATAAAATATAGACTAACAGAAAACAACAGTGTCTGTGTTTTAATCACTCATAATTGTGGCAAATGCAGGACTACACATTTTACATTACAGTATACAGTTTGCAGGTTTTTGTCACACATAGGTGAAAGTTAAAGATAAAATAGATAAAAGATAAAAATCAAAAAGGGGAAAATACATTTAACAAGCATTGACTTTGAATTGAATTTCACCTGAAATAGTGTTTCTCAGACAGTTTTTCAGGATATATTCACCATAAGTTAACTTAGGTGACATTTGAATAAATTGAACGTTTTTGTTACAGAACATTTCTGTCCATTCAGTTCGAACAGATGTTTACTCCAGGCAACAGAGACTTCATGACTTCAACTGAAGAAGACTATGACCTTTATATATTGTTCAATTACACGATTGAAGACTCTTCAGAAGCACATCCTCCTGCACACTGCACTGAAGCAGCATGTGTAATCTTGCTCATTTCAAATATGATCATATTCCTGCTTGGTATCATTGGAAACGGAGCGGTGATCTGGATTGCTGGTTTTAAGATGAAGAAGTCTGTTAACACCACCTGGTACCTGAGCCTGGCTTTGTCCGATTTCATCTTCTGCAGCACCCTCCCTTTAACCATTGTCAGAATAGCTACAAACAACTGGCCCTTTGGGCTCTTCATGTGCAAGTTCACATCTTTTGTAATGTACATCAACATGTACAGCAGCATCTTCATTCTTGTCATCATAAGCATGGACCGCTGCCTGACCGTCAAGTTTCCTGTATGGGCCCAGAATTATCGTTCTGTAGCCAAAGCCTCCATTGTTGTCGTGTTGGCATGGTTAATGTCGGCTTTGCTTAGTGTACCACCAGTGAAATTCAGAGAAATCAATAATCATTCAGCAGTAACGGTGTGTCATAACAACTACAATGGTCATCACCACACTGTCGTGTTTATTCGATTTACTGTTGGGTTTTTGATCCCGTTACTGAGTATTTGCTTGTGCTACTCCATCCTGATTTGTAAACTTAGAGTGAACCAAATCTCCAAATCCAACAAGCCCTACAAGATCATGACACTTCTAATTGTGACTTTCTTTTTCTGCTGGTTGCCCTTTAACATTGTTGCTATAATAGAACTGGACGAATATCAGCATGGCTCAAAACTTCACAGGGCGCAACAAGCAACCGCTACACTGGCTTGCTCGAACAGCTTTCTAAACCCGTTTCTCTATGCATTCATGGCCAAGGATTTAAAGAAGAAATGCTATTCATTTCTGTCAAAGATGGAGAGTGCCATTGACCAGGACGATAGCAGAAGTGGTTTCAAAGGAACATCGATCACTAATTCTGGGAATCATAGACTGTCCACTGCAGTCTGAAAGTGTGAAAGCGTATCTTAAACAACATTACTGATTGCTCAGTCTGAATACTGGATGTTGGCTAACAGAAAGGCTTAACAGTTATAAACAGTGTGACGCGTTTGTTTGTTGTGTGTGATTTTTATGTCTAAGGTTGGAAATGTAAAAAAAATTACAAAATGAAAAAATCAGCTTAAAATGTAGGTTAAGAATGAATTAATAGATAATAAATAGATACTTACAGAAACTAATAGATATTAAGAGTTAAGTTTATGCAGATAATTGCGAATGAGAATATAAATAAAACATATACTAACAATTCTAAAAATAAAAACATATGCGTCTGTTAGTCGTGTCACTTGTAGGCATTTTACAGTTACAGTATACAATTTCCAAGGTTATTTTTGTCACTTTAGGTGAAAGATTAGAGACTCTTCTGATGTAGATATTCAATAAAAGCTGTTTTTCTGCACCCTTTGTCACAACCCCAACCCCTCCATCCACAAATAAATATGTTTTTAGTTATTTTTATTGGAATTTATTGGCCATCATCCAGACAGTTTTACACAGATCTCTCAGTTTTTCAAAAATGTACAATTGTAATAAAAATCTTGTGACTAGCACTTAATGTCAGTTTTTAAAATGATTTGGTTGAAATTCCTCACATTCATTCCTTACAAAATACATTCAGGGTGACACTCCAGTTTTGTTCTTTGATCGCAAATGAAAAGCATGTAATGTTTGAAAGTATTTTAAAAATAAAGGTGATACTTTTAATTTCTTAGTGTCATGTAGTTCCTCTGGTGAGCATAAAAATATATGTGTGTATTTACATGTGTATATGTTTGTAAACGAATATAATGTTATTTGTTAAATCTGAAGCTAATAAGCATTAGTTTACTGAGAAGATAGTTTTGAAATGTGGCATGTTGGTTTGTACTTGTTTTCATGCCTTAATTCTTCATTTTTTTAATCGATTAACTTGTGTCTTGATTTCTGGTTTCTTTTTTAAATCATTTTTAAACCTTTGCAAATAAAACAATTAAAATAAACATTTTGGAACATTTCTTCCTTTGTGCACAAAAGTAGAATTTTTTTTAAAAAAATGTGTGTTTTCTTGTGTTTGTGACCACACACAGATATACAACAAGGACTGCATATCTGCATAACTCAAATACTTGTGGCATTCTTTGAGGGCTTGGTTTGGTTGTCAGTAGCTATTTTATTTATCTGAAGCACTATGAACATCTGAAGGCAATATCCAGGGCACAGCAAACTGAGGTCCAGATGTTACAACAGAAATGACTGTGCAGATATCACTGTGTGACTAAAAGTGCTTATCATGATGTCATCTAGTCCAGAGGTGACAGGAAAGGGCAATTTGTGTGGTGTCAGTACAGGTAGTCGACTAAATAGTGGACTGGATGTCTTACTGACATTATAGTACAGGTGCTTTCATAGACAGCACAAACAATCCATGCCTACAAAGACAAAATGAACTTTCATAGTGGCCTGAGGAACATTATGGCCTGACAATTTCACCTAAACCTTTAAATAAACCAGAGTAAAATATGTAGTGTTTCTTCATAGATCATCCATTCCTGTTTTCATTATAAGGAGATTAGGTTTATCTGTGTTTTTTTGTGAAGTACAGAATAGCAAACAAGGGGAATCACAAAAAAATCAAAAAATTCCAAAACAGGAAAGAGCTGAAAAAAAAAAAAGCTAAAAGTGAGTATTGTGGAAACCAGAACAAAACCAAGGGAGGGGATGAGTATCATCTCGGCCTGTAGTCCTCAGGTACACCAGACAGGTTCCTTTTCTTCAGTGCTGCATCCACAGTCTTAATGAACCCATCGATGCTGACTCGCATTTCTGGTGTGTAAGGGTCATATTCTAGCTTTCTCAGCCCTGAGCGCTTGAAGTTCCCATCCTTCTGTCCTTCCACACAGAGCAGACGCTCCTCAGAAACCTCCAGACCCAGAAAAAGGACCATCCTTTTCAACTCAGAGAAGAGGTCATGTTTTAAATCCTCAAAGTGGACTACGTGAACGTTCTTCCCGTACTTCAGCCAGTCTAATGTGTGGGATGCCCACCACGGAGCGTAGTTCCTCACAAACTCTGGCCACTCTGATGGAGAGAGGGAGGTGAAGTTTAGCATGGGAAAATGAGAACACAAACTGTCTGTGTAGAAATTTGGGACAGAATGTAGACAGTGTGGTAATCATTTATAGCATATGAGAACTCAAGATCTCACACAGTCACTCATTCAAAACTGACATCTAGTAGCCATCAACAAAATGCTGATGGCTACTAGAGGTACTTCTGTGTTTGTGTGTGTGAGAGAGAGAGAGAGCTGTGAATCTGTGATGCATTAAAAACGTACTTGTTGGCACAACAGAAAGACAAAAACAACACATTTACAGTTTTCAGACGCCTGACATCAATAATAAACCAACACTTAGTTTCAATATCACGATAAAGATACTTGTTTCCTCAGCAAATGCAAATGCAATTATTTATACACTCCCAGTCTCAAGCTCGCTCGCTCTCTCTCTCTCTTTCGCTCTCGCTCTTGCACCTCTTCCTCCTAAACCAGTAATTTCTCAGAAACTAAGCTGTCATTGACAGTGACATTTTCAATTTATTAAATGCGGCTCGGACGCATCTTTTAAACAAACACCAATTAACATCTTTCCATAAACTGTGGCATAAGAAAATATTTTTTGTATTAAAGCAACATCATACCCTGCGATTTGAACAGGTAATCACGGCATATGATATACAGCCATATAGCTCTGTTGTGAACATGTGATATTGTTTTATTAAAACTGAAACAAAAACAAAAAGATTATCTCAGATCTCAGTTTAAAAACGAGGTACCAGAAGCCAACAGCATCTACAGTATTTCTTTATGGGAAGATCTTACAGAAGCAGAACAAGAGGTAAACATTGCTTAAAACAGGGGTTTGTTGGGGTAAAGAACATCTTTGCACAATTACTGTTTTCTGAAAACAAAAGTGCTTCACAAACTTTTGTTCCATAGAATGCAATGTTTTCTTTTCGTACATTACAAGTTTGCATTTCTCTGCATCATTCTGCTGACGTCTTGCACAAAGTTGTAAGGGAGACGTGCTCTTCAAAACCACATCAGTTCCTGGCTGTGGTCCAGCAACTGGGTTTGTTGATGCAGATGTTTTACATCAAACATCTGCATGCAGTGTAAGCTTCTTTTACAATACAAACACCAAAGAAAGGCCCAGAATCTTTCACTTCGAATTCAGCTTAACTGTTTTAAAATGACACTGTTAAATGAATCTGAAAACACTGTGGAAAAACCATGGTCTGATGTTGACCCAACGAACAATGTTAGGTTGCAGTAACATTTCCCTAACATTTCTATTAGTAACAAAAACTTTACAAATGTTATTTTGAAAGTTCAACACGTCTAGTTTTTTAGGAATTGTAAAATTATTGCTTGGTTATCAGAACAGTGTTCAAACAATTTTTAAATCCTGTCATTTTTTTAGAATAACATTTTCTGATATATAAAATGTTAATGTTACTGCAAAAACGTTTAGAGAATGTTAGCCAACATTCTGAAAACGTTCCCTGTTCGCTGGGGACCCACTGTAAGCGGCTCTGTGCTGGTGATAGTATCAAGAGGTGACTAAAATGAAAGCAGTATAATTCTGATGACCTTTAAGAAGCTGAGTTCATATGTTCTCTCTTACCTTTCCCCCTCCAGTGAGCTTGAGATGCAAATCCAATATGGCCACCGTACTTTCGGTTAAATTCAGCCATGAGGGCCTTGTAAGGGTTCCGGATCATGAGGATGCTGCTGTCAAAGGCTTCAATCTCCTTCTTGCCGCTCTCGTGGGTCTTGATACAAATGGTTCTGCCACTGCGCCAGTGATCTCGCTCACCTTTGAAACCTGCACGTCGAGAGATACAGAGAACCATGAGAAAACAAGAGAGAAGTTGATGCCTATGCAGACAATGTGAAGAAATTAAGCTGAATCTAAGTTCACCTTTGTTGTACAGTGAGCCATCAAAGTAGTAGCTCCCAGTGTAGTACCCTGTGGCCAGCTCAATAAGGTGACGGGCCCAGGTATTCCCTGCTCCAGGAAAACTTGCTAGCGCCACCTGGTGCTTGGACCGAGTGGGCAGAAAGCGTCGGTCCATGCAGCGATTATCTGAAAAGATAAAGGCATTTACTGTAATACAAAACCATGACTAAGCCGCTTCAGTGGTTTAGGGTTCAAGCTACAAACAGACAAACAGAGAAGAGCACATTTTATCATTTCATCATGCAAAAATATCTTTGAATGTGCTAACTTTGATGATTTCAGCCTTGAAAAATCTGATTCATCATTTTAGCTGTTTTTTTTTGCTTAGGTTTCAAATTTAGTGTGAGTCAGTACTTGATGACCATTCAGATTTTGAACCACAGAGCAGAACACTGTCAGGCTGTCAAGAGAACATGTGATGAGCTAACAGGGAACGTTCTCTGAAAGGTTCTCTCCAAAGTTCTTTCAAAAACCGTTCTAGCAGTAACTATACGTTTTTCAACAATATATATTATAAGAATCAAATTTTTATTCTTAAGAAGTTAGTGGAACATTTTAAAAATGTTACAGAATTAAAAAAAAATTGAATAACATTCTTATAACCAAGCAATAATATTAATACAATGTTTAGAAAACTGGACGTTTTGAACATTCAAGAACTTTCAACATTTTTGTTACTTAATGGAGATGTTACAGAAACGTTCTTACAACCTAAAATTGTTAACCGAGTTTGATCTTTAGCCATAGTAGCCCCACGCACACTTCAGATGTGTTTGCTGCTGTCATGCACACATGCACATGTGCTTTTTATTCTAGATTTACAGAGTCATGCACATCTGTGTGTGTGTCTGTGTGTGTGTGTGTTTGTGTGGGATTACACATGCTAACATCAAGGTGAGTTAGTGTACGTGTCCAATGCCTCCGTCCAGGTTTACAATCAATGGATCTCATTCAAAAAGACTAATAACCTAATAACTTAACCTAAAATAACCTACAATTTTTGTTGCTAAGCAAATGCAGAAACATATAATTGCATTAAATAACTATCAAGCCCAGGGAGCTGAAATATTTTTAACAGAATGATATTTTATGTTTTTTAGTGTTTGTGCCTTGCACAGAAGAATGGTTGCAAGGATCACACATTTATTGGAGCCATTTGCAGATATCTGTCTGTATTTTATCTGTACAAAGTGTAAAGCAGCCACAATGTTTTTACTCATAGCAAATTGTCTTCAAAGTGTAGAGGAAGTGTGAAACGAGGGTCGAACATAACTGATAAGCAATCACACATATGCACACAAACTTGCAACTTGCAAACCCTCACAAAACCTCACTCTCTGGAATACTGAATTCTGATTGGTCAATATGACTTGTAAACTGTATATTTATCAATTCTGCAATGTAGTTTCACCCATTTTTCTTTTTATATAACCTAATTCAACTCATATCAATATTTCATATCCATTTATTTACATATTTTATAAGTAAAAAATTAGTTGTAAGAAGAGTTCCCTAAAGTTTACATGAAGTAACAAAAACATTAAAAATGTTATATTGAAAGTTCTGGCAACATTCAAGTTTTTTTAAACATTGTATTAACATTATTGCTTGGTTATAGGTTATTCAAACTGTTTAGATTCTGTAACGTTGTACATAGGAGAATGTACATTACACAAAATTAAACTGATGAATTTCAAAGGCTGAGTTTGCATTGTGCTTCTGTATTGACATGACACGTAATATATATGATTACATAATAATACGTCTAGTCCAGTCCTGGAGAATCAAACCGCTCTCATCATGAAACCGTGTCTGTGTGCTGACTGTGGGTTGACCCGTCTGTGTTGTTTTAGTGGAAACAAGCAAATGTTTACCCTGAACTTGTGTCTGGTACACAACAAAGAAGTCATTGTTCCCACAGTTCTCAAAGTCTTCTCCTGCACAGCGCTGCACACACAGTTCCTCATCCTCGTGCTCGTGTAGTGTGAAGAGAGGTGTGGGAAACCCACAGTGACATTTCTCCCCAGCCAGTGCTGCCAGAGAGAACTCCTACAACAAGCAAAGGACACGATGATACCGATTTAGACGGGTGACCACACACCTGCATGAGAGATGTTATGCACACAGTACTTACTTTCTCTGTGCACATGTCTACACACTTATCCACTGACATGTTTTGAATAACACTGCTAACAGGAAGCGCCAGGGTCACGTTGTCCGGCCTCCTAAAACACCCTTTAAAGATGGCACTCCCATCTAAAGAACAAAATTAATACATGCTTAAAAATCTCATCACAAAGAAGCTTTTAAATGTTATCTGAAGAATAATGTGAGTGCTGCCTGTTGATGTAAATCTCTAGCCCAGCTCGCCATTTTAGGTTGTAATGTTGTTTCCATCACAATAAAGGAAATGCAGCGCAAACATTAATTCAAAGAGTTTGGATTATTGATTGAAGTTAATTATAGCAATTATTGTCATTGTTTTATTGTATTGTACAGTGAATCACAGCAATTCTCGGTCAACTACTGTTTTTCTCAGTGTTTGTCCACACATCAACATCTCTCTGATGCACACAGACATCCTGTCACATGAAGAAAGTGCTTATTCAGGATGCGGAGAATAGTCACAAGTTCTGCTAGGGCTATTTTTTTAATCAATAAAGGAACATGGGGCATATGGAAATAGGTGAAGGTTATATATATATATATTTACGTTTTATATATATATAGTTAGGAAGTTACCTTTTTTACCTATTTGAGACACACACACACACACACACATATATATATATATACACACACACACACACACACATATATATGTGTGTGTGTGTCTCAAACAGGTGACAAACTTAACTTCCTTCAACATCTTGCTGCTGGCATGACATCTGCCCTGCATTCTATTCTCTGCATTCATGCTCTGCTTATAAAAAAGGGACTGAGATAAAACTTTGTCTTATCTACAAAATAGCAACACATGCCTGCATGTATGTAGACACAGGTGTGAGACTGCAGATTCGTGGATGTTTGTGTGTGCAGGCACGTGCATATCTGCAAAGGTCTGCATGCGTGTCTGTCTGCATGGGTGCAAAGCATACAGTATGCAAGCAGTGTAGCTACCAAAACATTTTTTTTTCTGCTTGAAAATGTATTTAAAAAAAGGTCTCTTACAGGTAATAATAATTCACGTATATAAATATATAAATGACTATATCTGTTTATCTATTTAAAAATAAATAACAAACTGAAGCAAAGAATTTGTGCTGAATGCGCAAAAGACAATTTAAAAACCAAGCAGAGGCCTTTGCCAAATGGCTGCATCAGTAAATTGCCAGCAGTAAGCAGAAATTTATCTAAAGCTTGCACCTAAATACCGTTGTCTGGATTTCAGAAAATCAAAAAAGTTTTATATTTATATTTTATATCTCCCCCATTTTTCAGAAGCATTCTGATACTCTTGCCCAAGCAGCAAATGCATGTGTGTGTGTGTGTGTGTGTGTGTGTGTGTGCTCACATCGTCGGGCAGACTCCTGGCTCAGCTCCAGTCTATATATGGAGAGCCGATTTGGTCCTCCGCAGAGGTTACTTCTCTCCCCTTTACACTCCATATTACAGTCGCTCTCGGACACGTTGGGCGCCTGGATTTTATGACCACAGTAGCACTCTGCTCCAAACTCCAGACCAGCATAGAGATACCCCCTGACAACACAGCACAGAGAGAGGACGACTTGATGCTTGTCTATCGAGCTCTAGATGTAATGTACAATTAGTTGTTTTGAAACAAATGTGTTTGTTTGCTTCCAACTTAGTACACAGTGAGAAAACCTCCAGGTTGCAGGTTGATGTAGGTGACACTATTTTGCCTGGTTATAAGAACGTTAATCAAACTTTTAAATTCGTAACGGTTTTAACAATTTAATAATAACGTTTCTGATATATGATACAGAATGGCTAAAAACTCTACGTACATTACTGCAAGAATGTTTTTTGAGAACTTTGAAAGAACTTTGAGAGAACTTTTAGAGAATGTGAGCCAACATTCAGAGAATATTGCCTGTTAGATGGCAAATGGGTGGTTCTTGGGTTACTTTAAACCAGCAGACAAGCATTTTAAGCTGTAATGATGGGTCTGGCTATCGAGCCTACAGAGCCTGTGGATTACTGTTATTTTAAACTGACCCAGGGACAGTTATTGGTGACAGTTTTGACAATCTGTGTAAAGAAGGGCAGTGTTTTCAGTGGCTAGTCTTCCTTTCCTTCTAATCTGCTCAACAGTCTTATTTACGACAGGCCTCTGGAACTTCTGAGTGGGCGTCCAACATGGGAGAAGATATTGTTGATAAAGTCTCTTAATTTATCCCTTTCATTGTTCCTTTTATTCCAGTTCTGACTGTGTCTCTTTGCCTCCCTTCACCCAAACATCCTCAGTCTCTCCCTTCCTCATTCTCTTTGTTGGGCCTTCATGGGATGTAGAGCATTAGGGTCATATGATCAGCATAAACAGACATGGTAAGATAAAAATGACATCAGGAGGAATAGAGGAACCGCTTAAAAGGGGAAGGAAATGTGAGTGCTAACAGGCCAAATAGCACATAAAGTTCTCCAAACTGCATTTGTTTTGTAAACATTTATTTGTTGTTCCATGGGTCTGCACATCCTGAATATTTTCTCAGTTTATAATGCTAATGTACAATTTTATTATTGCAGAAAATATTATATAAAATAATATAAAAATATTATTGCAGATTTTTCTCTTTTTTTCCAATGTTTTTCCCAAATATTTTATCATTTCCCTGTTTTTACATCATTTCATCTTCTATATAAGCTGGAATGGGGCTAGAATGGCATGCCCGGTTTTATATGGTGCCTGTCAACTGTGAAGCTAAATGGCTAAATGTCTCGTGGTCTCAAAACAAGTATATATCTTCTTAGTAGCCTATCTTGATACATGCCCTCATAAGGCAGCGAGGTAGGTACAACCTTTGAATGAAATGACAGGTATTCTTAACGCACGTTTATTTTTGAAATAGTTACAGTAACGCTCAAGTACATCTTATGAAAATCAGCAATAATACCATATATTCTATTTTTTGTCACTTTCTTCTTTTATATCATTTATTTTTCTTATTTCTAGACTGTATTGTATTTTTAGTTTCTATACTGTTTCTATACTTGTTTTTAACTGCTTGTTCCAAAAAGTAAAAGCTGCTTCAAAGTCATGCATACACTATAATAAGCACCGTGGAAATACATGTGAATTGGATTCACATTGAATACATTGACTGCTTTCGCAATATGAAATCTAAAATGATTTCTTAATTCAGTTCAGTAGGGGCCAAGGCAACAAGCCTATGACATAACTGTTAGGCAGTCATCTTAGTCAATTCACACACGTCAGCCCTTCATAACGTGCGTGTGACGGTGTAAAATCTCTGTGTGTATTCATGCAAACTGAGATGAGATGTTGCCATGCACGCACCTCTCAGCACAGTTGTCCTGGCAACGGAACACTGTCATTTTCTTGTAGTCAAAGAAGGACACCCCTCTGAGCGCCCGCTTCTGCGTGTCGTCAACATAACAGCCGATGTACTTTGCTGGAAGGAGAAAGACATGAGAAACATCGGCAGTAATTACAATGACATAAAAAACATGAAATTAAAGAGCTGTAAATGTTAATTAAATATTAATTAACAGAGTCGTTTCTAATTTTGAGAAACTGTGACATCTGGTGGCCAACAAGTAAAAGAACAGTGTTCTCTTTTAGCTCTTAAGGTCCCAAAGCTGATGAGGAGAACAGGGATGTTTTTACGGCTCACTTTCTTTTTAATGGAAAACCTTCGTAAAATAAACACTAAAATTGAATGTCCTTGATTTTGGCAAAAACGTTGTCACTGTTTCTGATTTTTCTGTTTATTTGTTTGTATTATACATTACCATTGCATACATCTCAGCTAACAGGGAAAATTCTCAGAACATTGACTAACATTCTCTGAAAGTTACAATATCTAAAATCTGAATGTTTTGAACATTCTTAAAACATTCAAAACAACATTTTTAATATTTGTGTTATTAATGGAAATGTTAGGGAATGTTCTTACAACCTAAAACTGTTACCTGTGATGGATCTTAAGTAAAAAATATTAAAAGTAAAAATATATTGTATACATTTGTGTTTATTTACATGCCAAAGCCAGTTTTTACTCCCATTTACTGACATGTGGCTGGTAATACTTTTATAGCATGACTATGTTAGTTGATAAATGTTTTTGTATTTGTTAATGAGTGACAGCGTCCAGAAGGGGGCAGAGTTGAGACAGGGTCTGTACATTGATCAATGGAGCCTGTAAAGATTATTCTCATATTCTTTCTTTCTCTCAGTGTGCATGAGTGCGTTTGTGTGGCCATAGAAATACAGAGAATCAGAACAATCTGAGTAAGTTGTAATGGTGTGAATAAAGTATTTTCGATGTATTTTCAACTCTTACTTAGTGTTACTTAATGTCATCTTATCTGGTGCTGTAAATATTGTAGATTATGGAAGTCCTGAACTTGTCTTGCTTTCGTTTGACTTCCTTAGAGATTAAATGTGTTCCTTCATTAAAACCATAAACGAAAAAATGGAATTTGCTTAATTATTATACATCTGCTTCCTCTTCTGAGTTTGCTTTAGAAATTGTGTAATACGCTGTATGACAGGCAAAAGTAAATCAAGCTGAGTTTTATAGGGCCTGGAGGGATACGCTTAAGAATCATCTGTTCTCAACTCTTAAATCTCACTATGGATAAAGGTAATGACCCAAGAGTCCACTAACTGGCTATAGCGAGTACCACATGGAACCATAGAGACTTGATTCTGGATGTAGTCCATCTTTCAAAGAAATTTGGAAGGGGCCAAATTTTGGCAGTTCTGCTTCTTGTGGCTTTAAGTTCTTTATGATGGAAGTAACTTCCATCTCTGCTCTCAAATGCAGCTTTTAAAGTTAGTCAGAAGCCATTTGGATGTGCCTATAGAACCCAAACTATAAAATGATGATTATGCATGTACAATAGAAATAACTGATATATATTGTGGGCAGACACACTTTCCCAGAGCTCCAAATATGATGCAGGTCACATTCATGTTTAATGTTTTCAGCTCACAGAAGCTTTTATTTCAAAGATTAATGAACTGACTGTATACAGAAACAATTCAGCAGAGGTCACGTGTTTCCAGCTGCACAGAAATAACCCAATGTAGTGCATGTGAGAATGATAAAATGTCATAATCATAAATGTTTTGATTGACAACTGGTGTGAGTTTCAGCGGGAACGACATTTTCAATCATACCTGATGCATTTGTGACGTATCCCTTTAATTATGTTTAACAAATACAAGCGATTATAAGAGATTATAAATAACCTGATGTAACAATGAGATCTGTTATGCCCTAAAGCTAAGCAACACCGTAAAATATTTAGCAGCTATGAAGTAACTTGTGCAGGTTGTGCAACTAACAACAGCTCTTAAATGTGCCGCTCTGCGACACACACACATATGCGTTCTTGTTTCTCTACCGACATTTGGTCCCCACAAGGATGGTGAAAGTCATTGCGGGTACCAGCCAGCAGTCCCCAAAGGTAACTTGATTATTAAACATGATGCTTTTTTGAAAATGTGAAAATGCAAAACGTTTTCTGTGAGGGTTAGGTTTAAGGGTACACACGCGTGAACACACACATTCATTCTACTTTAACAATCAAGTAAAGGGCACTTCATTTCTTCATCTAAAAACGTCAAAAAACCAGACAGATTGTTGTACTCCACTTCTGAACATGTCTGGCCACTGATAGACTGAATCATTCTGTTCTGATCTTGGCGGGCCAATCAGATCACTACAATCGATGTGTTCATGAAATTCCTATGAAAACACATATTAGCACGTTTCATCTGTGGTAGAAAGAGAACGATTTTTACCTCCGTATGTACCCTTCTGTACCGACCCGTACTGCTGATTACCAGCATATGGTTTGTTGTGAACGCAAATAACCAGCATAAGATGCTGTTTGCTGATGTCCTTACCAGGATTCTTAACTAACCAGTATTAACCAGGTTGGACCAACATGTAAAAATAAAGATTGATTAAAGAAGGTTGTCTTCTAAGCATGGCTGGTCCGTCAGGTTTTGTTACTAGTGTGTCCACCAAACAGACTAGTGACAAGGTTAGGATGTTGACGTTTTTGAATAAAAACTACGAGGACACATTGACTTAAAAAAAAAGACATGCATGGATAAATCATTTATAACAAACACCACAATAATCCATAAAAAATAAGTGTAGTAAATTCTGATTTCATGGCGATTTTAAATGATGGCTATGACTAATACGTAAAGCTGACAAATAAAATCAGAGCAGATGCTCTTAAACAGAGGTTCAGCGTGGTGGGTAAGATCCTACCTCTCCCTTCATCTGTCTCTTTGGTGGTTCTTTCTTTGGCTCCATGGTTCCAGCTAGTGGCATGACCTCCTCCTCTTTCTGCCCACACTGGTGCATCCTGTGGTCCATTTCCCTTCATCCATGGTGGTCCAAATCTCCTGGGGGTTCTCCGTGTCTCCCTAAACACCCTCCCTAGAAAACCCAAACCATTAGAGGTGGAGCTTCCAGCATGTGCTCCGCCCCCACCCTCAGATATAACGGGGTCACGGCCACTCCCGGAACCACCAGTGGTGGAGGTATCGCTGGAGAAACCAGAGTGAAGGAAAACAAGGCTGCCGGCAGTGAGGTAGAGGACGATGAAGGAGAAAAAGCGCACCGGTTTGCGGCGAAAATAACGATGGATCTTCAGTAGAGGTCTGGCCATGACGGGCTCTTGAGCACACACACTGGCCTTCAATAGTACACAGAAACATAAAAAACAAAAGACAGCAATTTCTTCGTACTTTTTTTGCAAAATGTTTTTGTACCGAGAGCCAATCTGAACCCCTCAGTAGTGTCCTTTAACCCAGGAATGGTAGTTTTAGGTGAATGTGCCTCAAAGTTTACAAGGAACTATTTAAAACTGATAACTAAAGCGATGATTTGTCCATCAGTCCAGGGTTTGTAGACAGTGCTCCTCTGCAGCAGTTGTTTTACACCTCAGAAGAAGCCGTGATGGAGCACAGCGGTGTCATTGCGGAGGCCATGTTGGGAAAGACGAGCGGCAGTGAAGACTGAAAGATGATACTGCTGTGTAACGCTTTCACTCCTGTTATCAGACTCTCGCTCTCCTGAGGCCCTGTTTCCCACTGCGCTGTCTGTCAATCAAAGACGTGTTGTTTCACTCCTGATGTACAGACTAAAAAACAAACAAAAAAACGAAGAGATACTGAACAAGGACTAAATACTGGCAAGGCCCTTGAGCAAAAAACAGCACTATAATATGCAATGAATTATGGGTATAAAACTAGACTCAAAGTATTTTTTATAAACTGTCAAGCTATTAAACACAGTAGTGAGACATATTTATAAAAGAGCTACTCTGAAAAAGGGGCTGGTCACTTTATTCCCAATTATGTTTTGGGAAGATTGTTTGTCTTTTCACATATTCATCTGGACGTCATTACCACAAGTGTTTTCTAAACTAGATTTTCTGAAAAAAATGTGTGTTCCCATGCAAAACTTGCCATTGTGATTCTAGGGTATTGTGTGTGATTTATTACTAGTTGTTTACTGCCCGAGTCAAAAAGGCCCACCTCCAGATCTTTGTGATATTATGGTGCCTAAAAATAGTTTCCATCTCCCCTTCATTGGAAGTCTATTGTTTTTGTTTTTTATTGCTTGCCAAACGGAAATTATGCAATCAGAGTCCAAAACAAAGAAACAGTAATTCTCATGAACGTTTATTAAATTTAATCCTAAAACAAGATAAACGTACATGAGAAGCAAAAATATGATTATAGAATAAATCTTTAGGTTTTTAATCACAAGCATAACTACATTTTGTTAGATTTATTCTTTAAATAAGTTAACACGAAATTAATACAAAAACTAAACTTATTTGACTATATACTCACTGAAACAAATCTTACTATAACACAATTTTGCAATAAAGTTCCTGCTTTATGGACGTTTAGATATTTTTGAATAGAAACAAGACAAACACTCAGAAATTTGTTCCGTATTTTTCAGACAGTATTTATCTTGTTCATGTTTGGAGCTAAATGAAGGAAAATAGTCTAACCACCCACTCTCAAAGACCCCAGTGTCCACAGTGGGCAAAAACATTCAGGCAGAGTGTTTAAACTAAGAGTCATAATCAGCCTTCTTCTGGAATTTTCCCTTCCTAACATCCCGGTACAGAGTTTGCGTGAGTGTGCATGTAAGAGTGTGTGTGTGTGGGCATACAGCCGCCCAATGTCACCGTTACCTGACCCCTGGTTCTCCACCTGCCGCAGTCACAGTGGAGTCAGTCTGATGTTATCGTAACCACCTTCTACACCAGCAGCACACAGAGCTCATTCAGGGTAGCTCGACGCCTGTAAGCAGTGGAGGAAGAGAAAGAAAAATAATTCAGATTTACCTTAAACGTCAGTGTGTCAAGGGTTTCAGTTAGTGTAAGCACTGTTGTATGCTCTAGACACATGAATTTAAACTCTGCAGACCCCCAGCTAACAGGGAACGTTCTTAATCTTAATGTTGGCTAATATTCTCTAAAAGTTCTTTCAAAGTTAGCAATGTTAATAGAATGTGTAACATTATTTGTTTAACATTATATATAATATATATCAAAAATGTTACTCTTAAGTAGTTAATTGAATGTTTTAAAACCTTACAGAATTAAATGTTTTTAGAACCAAGCAATAAAATTAATACAACAGCTTTTAAACTTTTTAACTTTTTATAAAAATAACATTGTAATGTCTTATTGGACATTACAATGTCCATTATTGGAAACATTAGGGAAATGTTCTTACAACCTAAATTGTTAGCTGGGCCAGGCCTTTAAAAATGCTTGTAAATCTGTATATTTGTGTTCAGAAGTGTTTTCTTGTGGTACAGCTTATAGGCTGCTTGGAGACACATGGGCATCTGTTGTTTTGACATAGTGGCATAGTAGTCAAGAGCACAGTTTAAATACAGACACGAATAAAGGTCTTGAAACATAGCTGCTCAAACAATACAAATTTCAGCAAATGTCACACTTAAAAATGCTGAAACGTTATTGGATCACATAACAGAATATCAAACTGGCACAAGCCCAAATTTCAAGCAAAAACTTTTCCAAAAAGTTTGTTTGGTTTTACATAAGAAACTGATATGGTGGTTAAAATGACTAGTATCTGAAAATATTCTATTAGAGGCATCATTTTCTCGGCAAAAACCTGCTGGTTTGACATTCTGCTATCTTATGCAATAAAATTCATACATTTTAAACATGTCCTGTATGTCCAAACACTTTTTGGAGCCACTGTATTTGATATTCTTCTTTTCTCTCATGCATGTAACTACAGCAGTAACTTATTCAACAGCCTGAGGCAGACAGACCCAGCAGTGGTTAACGCCAGACAGTTTAATTCCACAACAGTTAGTGCAGCTGTCTACAAACCTGTTTAATTTCAGTTGGACGACACTGGTTATGGTTTAAGACAGCCATTTTTAATGCTTTTTTCTACATTTGCACCAAATAAACCTAAAAATATTCAGTAAGAGAGAACAATAAGCAAAACATGTCAAAATTAATCAGGGCTGCTTGAGTTAAGGGCCAAAACCTCAGGTTTAGATCCACAGGGCCTTCCATAAATACCCGTTCCATTACTGCTAGAAGGGGCAGAGCCACTGAGCACCAGCACACAGAGCTACAGAAAGCCATTACAGAGCCTCCCTGCATATGCCCTTCTGTAAATAAAAGATGTCACTGCTCCTGTGGGACCGCCTACACTAACACTCTCACAAACAAACTGCACAGATGCATCTGGTCATTAATGCTGCCGTATTTTACAGATATTTACTCTAATTGGATATATTAACTCTAATTAAATCACTGAAACACAGGGATTTCACGACAAGATTTGCCCAAAACAACTTAAAAATTTAAGGATAGTTCACCCAAAAATTGAAATTCTTTTACTGTTTCTTTACAGTGACAGTAGATGGGGACCAGGGGCATCAGGGGTCACGTTTCACTTTTAGTGTGTGATAAAGGAAAGCTTGGACGTTCTGCTATTTGTAGAAAACTTGATTTAAATATCACACAATAAAGATCATCATATATTGATGATGATGCCAGAATTTATATTTTGGGTGTACTGTCCCTTTAACAATATACACATTTCAGATCACCCAGCTAAAAGGGAATGTTCTCTGAACATTGGCTAATGTTCTCTAAAAGCGTCCCTCAACGTTATCAAAAACGTTCTTTCAGTAACATTAGTAGAACATGTTTTTAATATTATGTCATATTTCAAAGTTGTTAGTGTAATGTTTTAAAAACATTACAGAATTTAAAAAGTTTGAATGAAGTTTCAAAATAATATTTTTAATGTTTTTGTTACTTAATGAAAATGTTAGGGAAATGTAAATTATTAGCTGGGGTGTCTAAATTCTTTTACTTTTTGGATACAAACACAAGTCTAGTCTCAGAACTGTATTGCTCATTTGTGTGACTGAGCAATAGAGGAAACTGAGCCCTGATGTTCAGTGGGGAACGTCCTTAGATAGCTTTGCACTTCAAGCAGTTTGTATGATGAGGAGCTGCGTTTTGAAATTTCCTGTCATATGCTGAACTGTCAGCAAGTATCTGTACAGCACATCAAAATCACAAAGACATATATTTACAAAAATGTTTGAAACTGGTTCCTGAGGGACAAATTTTGTGCAAAAATTTGAGTAAAGTAAGAATAATGGGAAAGCAAATGTTTCCCATCAGAAATTATGTAAGTGATACTCTCTACATGCAATCATGGTTTGGCCTCAGTCAAGGTCCTGAAAAGTATTTCTATACCTGTCAACATATTGGCAAAAGAGAGGTGGTTCAACAATAATGGATGAAGAACAAGAGTGGGTGGTTCAATTAATAGCCCCACCCAGACACTGATTATTTATATCTTATGCTTTCAAGACAGCTTGCTATTGATAGCCTCTCCAAAATTGCCTAGACACGCTTTCTGCTCTTTCTCTCTCTTTTAATCATTTTACCTCGTAATGTTTTCTTTGTTTCTCTTCACCTTTAAGCAGCCATCTTTTGACTGCATCGGTTTGCCATGTCTGCTTTTGGCAAAGAAAAAGTTTTGCTTCTGAAGAACACAAAAGAAGATGTTTTAAAGTATGTTGGTAACCACACACAACAGGGGTATCCATTGACTTCCATTGTACAGACACAAAACCACTGAGAAACTACTCAGAATATCTTTTGTGTTCCACAGAAGATATAAAGTCATACAGGTTTGGAATAACATGAGGGTGAGTAAATGATGAAATGTTTCATTTTTGGGTGAACTGTCCCTTTAATTAGAGAGATGCTGATCTCTTAACATGTGTCTGTTACTGGCAATATGCCCCAGTGTAATTAAATACTAGTGTGCCTGCTCAAACGACCTGGCAGACGGAGAACAATTTCTCACCGAGAATCCGCAGGGATTTTCTCTGCTCAGTTTGATCGTGCAACTGGGGCTTAAGTGCCACTTAAGGCTGTTTTACTGAGTATAGCAGGTGAGTGGAGAAATGAATTATTGGAGTGGTGAGGGTAACCTCTTTGAGATCTTGGTGTCTCTGACTCCAAACACTTGTATAAACAGTGGCTCTTTCCCCAAGACCACATATGGGCAAAGAGAGGAGAGATGGTGTTCGTAAGGTAGGTGGGTAGCTGTCCACCTCAATAAAGCAACACTCAAACTCTTTGTATCTGGTTTGGTTCCCCTTTCACATGTATCTCATTTCTTTGGATTTGTCTGTACATTGTTTCACCAGCTTGGCTACTGTCAGAGTCTAAATCACTAAAACACTAAAGAATGGATTCATTAAGTAACAACACATTAAAAAATGGTATTTTAAAAGTTCCAGGAACGTTCAAAACATCCAGGTTTTAGGCGCTGCATTAACATTATTGCTCTATTTTAAGAACATTAGTTAAACATTTTAAATTCTGTAACATTTTTTAAACGTTTCACTTACTACTTAAAAGTAATGTATTGATATTTATAATGTTAAAAAAACTGTTTACTAACGTTCCTGCAAGAACATTTTTGGGTACTTTGAGTAGAATGTTAGCTAATGCTCTAATAACGTTCCCTGTTAGCTGGGATAACCGAGTTCAATTTCACTGCAAGATCAGACTGTAAAGAGAAGACCTGCTTTCTCCCTAATTGTCTCTTTGTTTTTATATAGTGACTGAAGCTCAGCAGCACTTTCATACAAATGTCTGCAAAACCAGCTAATCGTCAAATCACGTTTCTGTGTTCTGTGCACAATACAGTAAGTGCTTCAACTGAGGGATTAGAGAAAACCTTTATAATATTACACAGTCCATTAGTCTCAATCCTCGTGCTTTTATTCATCTGGAGAGAGAGAGACAAAGAAAGAGAGAGAGAGAGAGAGTTAATAAAACATCATAATCCCTTCACATATTTACAGAACAAAATCCCTGATATTTGTGCATGATATTCTGTTCATGCATGTTTATGTTTTTATCAGTTGTCAGTTCACAATAAAAAAGTTTATTGTCAGTCGCTACAAAATGAGTTGTTTCTATAAGAGCTTCAACGTTGAGGACAAAGCTCTCTATTCAGCGAATAACTGCGCACTTCTCAGGTCTGCTGTTTTCATTCCAAGACTTTTGACTCTTCTCATGGATTCAGATTCCTAAGTTAACAAAATAAAGACGAACGCTGGCTCAGTACAATGCTCCATTGTAGATTTAGACAGCATATATTTTACAACCAAAATACTAGCCATTAGCAGAAAAACCCTGCGTGACCTACTGACTCTTTTCAGTTAGTGAATAACTCTAGTTCATGCCATGATCTAGCTAACAATTTTAGGTTGTAAGAACCTAACCCTAACCCTAACATTTCCATTAAGTTACTAAAAGTTCTAGGAACGTTGAAAACGTCCAGCTTTTTAAAGGTTGTATTAACACTTTTGCTTGGTTATAAGAATATTATCCAAATATATTTTTTTAATTCTGTGACGTTTTTGAATTGTTCCACCAACAACTTTAGAATAACATTTTTGATGTTTATGATATATAAGGTTAATATAGAACGTTTTTGATAGCTTTGAGAGAATTTTTAGAGAACGTTCCCTGTTAACGCTCCTTTTTTAAATCTAAAGCAAGCAAAAACAACTGACCTGGAAATTCTCTGATGCGTTTAGAAATCAAGATAATGAGTGGGACAGTGGCTGGAGCCATTGAGCTGATTAGATGTTTTGTTGTTACCGTCATTAAGCCGCATATATTCAGGAAAGCATCGCGTAAGCATGGATTAGCCTTCAATCTTTTATAATAATTGCTTTTTAGGTCTTATTTTTTTTTACCATAATTATATTCATATCAGTCACACAATGCATTTTGCTCCCTGAACAGTTTTTCATTACGGAGATCGATGCATGCTAAATCTCTGTACTAAATATGGACAGGAAGAGATAAGCTGAACGAGTTAACCCAAGCAGACGCATGCTGCCCCATCTCAGTCTCATGCATAATAAAGTGCGCCATTGCACCGTTTCCTGTGTCACCTTTGGTCAACATCGTCATTAATTAACTTGGAGGAACAGTCTGTTTTTCCACATTATAGCCGGAAAAAGATTCATTTATCCTTCCTGCGATGAATGTGGATCTTCCTTTCGGAACACTGTTCCAAAATCCCAGTGATTTTCCTTTCTTTACTGTTCCTCCAAAATCCACATAAGAAACACCTTGTACAAAACACACCTACCTCAGCTTACAATTTTAGGTTTTAAGAACATATCCGTAATGTTTCTATTAGTAATAAAAACTTAAAAGAAGTTAACAGTTCTAGGAGTGTTAAAAACATTGTTTTTTCTATGTTGTAGTAACATTATTGTTTGGTTATTCAAATGTTTTTAATTCTGTTGTTTTTTAAAATGTTTTTAACAACTTAAGAATAATGTTCCTGCAAGAATGTTTTTGATAACCTTTAGATTAGTGATTTTTTTAGAGAACGTTAGCCAACGTTCTGAAAACATTTCCTGTTAGCCGGGACTTGTTTTGATGATTAACAAACACCCACTAGAGCATAATTTCAGCTATTTGACTCCATGATCTTATGCTGTTGAGTTCTCAAGCCCTGGAGACGCAGAAATATCTCCAATCAAAGCAAAGAGCACAAAGATTAAAAGCACACACACACCCAGAGCCTTCAGCCTGCCGTATGCATGACCTCTGCATTTCTGAGTCAGAGAAGAGGGTGGGAGGCAGTGATTATTTTTATTTTTGAGCCTGACCAGAATATGGATTGTGTTATCTGACTGTCAGTCAAACCCTCCCCACCCACATACTGAACCAAGAGCTTTCTCCCTTGAAATAGTTCAAACCAAGCCACAACGCTAATATAATCACGAGTTGCTTCTGCTGCCCCAAAATCATTCTGAGATGTGAGTTTTGTTCAGCTCAGTTTAACTGACACACATACAGTAGATGGTATCCTGTAGACTTTACAGTAAACTGACTGTGAGACATTACAGTATAATCCTGTTTGCTATTTGCTACTAAAGTCTAGACGGATTTCTCTCAACAGGTCATAAGAAACAAAGACTTGATCTAGCAGTTAGTATATTATTTTAAACCAAATACATATTTTAAGAAAATGAAAGTGCATGAATCTTTAACATCACCTCGCTTTTTAGGATGTAATTTACAAAACTGTACTTGATTTTTACTTTTTGTGTACAGACTAAATAACAAGCGTAATTTAAAGTGCTACACATCTCCTCACTGTTTTCATTCTGTGGCCTGTTCACTATTAAAACACAATATTTTTGAATATTAGTCAGTATTTTACAAGGATCATCTATACCAGATGTTTCAAAGTGGAAAGTCAAATACTGTTTGTTAACTTTGGCAACTTTCAGATGGTAATTTTAAAATATAAACACTCAGCTAATAATAATTGCTCAAGTCATACAACATTTTGTTTTCTTCTGGCTTCAGAATTAAGTACCTAAAATTACACACCTGATTTTCTGTAGTTTGTTGTTTTTCTAATGACACAAAGGTTTCTTTAACCTTTTGTTATTTCGAAAGTTCAAGGAACATTAAAACATCCAGTTTTTTAAGCAGTTGTACACTGTAAAAAGCTTTGCTGCCTTAAATTTTTAAGTTTAATCAGTTTGGTTGCACAAGTCATTTCATCTTACTCTTTGTAATCTTGACTGGTGTGGAGTTGAGCTAACTTATAAGAAATAGTTGAAAAATTGCTTAACCTATTTTGCTAATGCAATAACCTAAGTTATAACCAGTCAGGATTAAAATATTAAGTTGAAATTACTTATATAGCCAAGCTGATTAAACTTAAAAATTTAAGACAGCAAGTTTTTTTACAGTGTATTAATGCCATTGCTTGGTTATAAGGAGGGTATTTAAACATGTTTTAATAATGTAACATTTTCAAAACATTTCCCTGACTACTTAAGAATAACGTTTTGGATATATGATAAATAACCTTATAAAAAGGTCTACTGATGTTATTGTAAGAACGTTTTTGATAACTTTAAGAGAACTGTTAGAGATCATTAACCAGCGTTCTGAGAATGTTCCCTGTTAATTTGGACTGCTCTCTCTTGTTCCTCACATACGGTCCTGGATATCTAAAATTATTATTTATATTTTCCCACCTTCACCCAAAGTACTTTCTCACCCATTTTCTTTTTCTAAAGAAGAAAACAGAAAACTTTTAACATAAAGGGTTCTTAAATGTTTTTTGGCAGGGTGTGCGGTTCCATGAAGAATCTGTAACATCGATAGAGTTTTTGTTTTTTAAAAAACACGTCTCGAGATCCGTTGTTTTGCGCTCTGGCTAGCTGTTTTTGAATGGTAGAAGCATGCCGCCTTCTTGTGTGAATGGGTTTTCAGTCTGACAAACTGAATGAGAAGTGAAGTGAAGTTCACTCTTCATCACAGGGGCAGAGCTCTGAATCGGTCAATCTCATTACAGCAACTGGGTCAGCAGAAAGAACGAACAGTCTGGCTCTTGATGCAGGAGCGCGGCGTGTTTCTCAAAGCTGTCGAAACAGCTGATGCTGCCAGAGCTGATACTTCACAGTGAAACAGAACATACTAGAGAGAGAGAGAACCAGAAAACATTTAATTTGTTAATGAGTTTTTCAATCTTAACACAGGAAAAGAGACAAAACTGAGAAAATAGTCAGCGCTGGGAGACCGCCCAGCTAACAGGGAACGTTCTTAGAACATTGTGTCTAAAAGTTCTTTCAAAGTTATCAAAAAACATTCTTGCAGTAACATTAGTAGAACATTTTTTTACCTCATGTATCCTATATATCAAAAACTGTCTTTTTTTCCAAGTTGTTAGTGAAACATGTTGAAAATATAACAGAATTCAAAACTAGGATTCTTATAACCAAACAATAAAGTTAAATACAATGTCTAAAAAAACTGAACATTCAAAATAACATTTTTTACTGTTTTTGTTACTTAATGGAAACATTATTGAAATGTTTCTACAACCCAAATTGTTAGCTGTGTGGGTGACTTTTAAGATCGGTCAAATGACTTTAAAAATATAAATAGATTTATATGAGGGTTGAATTTAGAGGATTGGATTTATAAACAACAGCAGATGTCTATGAGATTACCAGCATAACGTTTGTATATGTGTGTGTGATGCAAATGTCCTTGCTGCAGAGCACCCACATGCAGCATTAAAGTTTCCATCCTTCCTTTCTGAAACCATTTTGAATATGAATAAAAAATGAGCTGAGACAGCAGCTGAGAAAGAGAGACGGAGAAAAAGGGCGATCAAAAGACAAAGAGCTAGAGAGTCTGAAGAGAGTGGGTGGAAAACATTGTAGAAATGGGGTGAACTTTGAGAAGAATGGAAGCACATGTACAGGAGGGGCGAGCGAGAAGAAAGGTTCATGCATGAGAAAGAAACGTCTGCGGCCCTTTAAGAAACATGGGAGAAAGATTTGTTCTTGCCAAGATGTGATGTTTGCGTGAGATTCTGTTGCTGAAATGTATTAAAATGATATTGACACGTCCCTCCTCTGCTGAATCAGCACGACTGAACAACACAGTCTCCTGGCAATTCATAGCTGTTTTACATTTTAGTGTAAATAATTTGTATGCAAATGTACGATCTTATTAGTATGTTTTCGTACAATCAGTGTCAGTTAGGTTTAGGGGTGGACCTTCATGTTTGTTTTTTCTAATAACCATACATTTTTGTATAGTTCTCATAGTATTAAACTGCCACCTTGTACAAAATTTCTCACGTTTTCCCGTGAGATGAGATTGGACTGAAGTATGTTAATAAATGACTGCTGTAGCTTCACCTGAAATGATGCAAAGCATTTTAAACCTGTTCAATTAGTTTTGCAACCATTTAAATCTTAGCCCCGTTTAAATCTGCTCCTGTTCACTCCTGAATCTTGCTGATTTAATAGTAATTCATTGACCCGCTTCAAAATCTGAGCCAGCTGAGAACAGATTTAACACACACACACTCACACAAATGCACAAACGGACACGAAACCCCTCATACAACAGAACGGAATGTAGGCTAATACCCAAGACTGCTTAAAAGAGATTATCTAATTTAACCTCGAGCCTGTTAAAGCCAAGTCCTCATATAAGACCTGTACAACACAATAGTGAAGGAGAGACCATGAACTATCATGTGGATCGGGTGCTGAGCTGTCTTTATTCGGCACGTTTGCCATTTTTTAAATGGCAAAATTCCACCGTTGACAGATTAATTGCGTACCGTGATCGTTTCTACCCATTACCTCACTAAAACCAGACGTTCCCGCTGACATGCTGTTGACATTCCAAATGTGCCTGACAACCTTGTTTAATCTCTCTCTGTGGCAGGAAAAAACGCTTGATAATTCGCCCAAAGTAAACTCATTCTGCAGAGATATGAGAAATACCTCATACCCACGTAAGCCAAGACCAAAGCAGCACCAGAGAGCCACCAGAGTTGTTTACATTTTATGGACGTCTACACGAATAAATCTGAAGTGCTGTATATACAACACAGTGTTAATACAGTTAAACAGTGTGCTACTGACTTCTATGTACAATATACTGTATAGGAATTTGGAATGGAACAAGCCCAGATTACAGAATATACTGTGAAACAGGGAGATTATTACATCTTGGAGCTGATAGCAGATACCCAGCTAACAATTTTAGGTTGTATGAATGTTTCCCTAACACCATTAAGTAACACAAATGTTAAAAATTAAATGTCAATTTGAATGTTCTAGGAATTTTTAGACATTGTACTAACATTATTGTTTGATTATCACAAATGACTTTTTTAATTCTGTGACATTTTTCATATGTTCAGCTAACAATTTAGAAATAACATTTAATATATTTTAAAAGACGTTCTACTGATGTTTCTGCTAGAACTTTTTGATAATGTTTAGAGAGCGTTAGCCAGCGCTGTGAGAACATCCACTGTTAGCTGGGTATTTACACAAAAGGACAGTTGACAGTGTTTTAAAACAAAAGTGAAAGCAGAATTCATGTTATTTCAGCAAACCGTCAAACTATTTCTTGCTTATGCATGCGAATTACGGTACCATTTGAAAAAGCAAAGATGCACACAGAGACATTGTGAACAGATTAATGTTCCATTAGAGCTCTCCACAACTTCCCAGTAATGCTCTTACAGTTAGTTTACATTACATTTGGTTAAGTAATGAATAAATGTACAGTCAGACAGTCATTATCTCTACAGAAATCCCAACCGGGCAATTAGGGTGTATCTGTTTATTTTGTGATAATGACTGGACGACTGTTCATCATTCCGGGTATTACACTGCCACTTAGCAAACAAATTAATACATAAACAAACATGAAATATTGATGTGTTAATATCAATATTAACACATCAATATTTCATGTTTGTTGAAATAAATTAATTAATTAAATTAAAACATGTCAATTAATAAAATTAAGCAAACAAATTAATACATAAACAAACATGAAACATTATGTGAGACACAACAGACCCCAGAGTTCAACGACAGACTCCAGAAACAGAGAAGGACACAGGTTGCCAGGGACAATGGACAATCACACAGCTTAATGGTGATTACGCAACTTAATGGTGTTTGGCCACTAAGTTCTAGGATTGTTGAAAACGTTCCTAGTTTTTTAAACGTTGTATTGACATTACTGCTTGAATAGAAGAATGTTATTGTAATGACCAATGACCAATCAGAATCAACCATTTCAGAGAGTCATTGTCAGTGTTCTTGGTTATTAGGGGTTGAGTTTTATCCTTCACCATTAGCAGGTGATTACTGGTTTAACAGATTCAGTCAAAAAGAGGGTGAAAAACAGAAGCAGTCTGTTTATCTGTCTCGCTGAGTCCTGCTGTGTATCCTGAGTGCATTCATTACTCCAGAATAGGAATTATCTTCATGGAATTATGCATTATACAGTTAAATTCCACAGATTTGGAGAGCTGTTGTTGTTTTTTGTTTACATCAATAGAAAATCTAGAAATGCATACACTCACATTTCCATTAAGTAACAAAAACGCTATTTTGAATGTTTTAGAAATATTAAACAAAATCAGCTTTTTAGATGCTGTCTTAACATACTGTTTGGTTATAAGAACATTGTTCAAACATTTTTTAATTCATTTTTAAAATGCTCCACCAACAACTTACGATAACATTTTTGATATATGATATATAATATTCCACTAACATTGCTGCAACATTTTTGATAACTTTGAGGGAACTTTGAGAGAACTTTTAAAGAACGTTAACCATTGTTCTGAGAATGTTCTCTGTTAGCTGGGCAGTCTATTTAATTTCCTTTTCTTCTATTTGCATGTATTATATTTCCCTTCATTGCATTCTGTTGTTACACAGAATGTGCTCCAAGCTATTTTATTTCATTTCATTACACTGAGTGCCATTCCTACCCATTAACTTCCATTCATTTTCATTCCGTTCTATTCCATTCCATTGGTGAAAGTCGATCTCACATAGCTGCCATTGTGGCCGGTAACCGCATCCAACATTCTGACTGGAGTGGAAGTTGGAGTGAATACTGGCCGATCCTCAAACTCTGGCCCTGTGTACTGCCACCCTCTCGGGTACACACTCACAAAGCCCGTCCTTTGAGGCAATAGTCAAGTTCACTATTAAACAAGCACAGGTCTGCCGTTCCCAGTGGGTAATTATGTCTTGCTACAAGCTTCCTGACATGCTGAATCTTATCTCAAAGCCACTTTTAGGTCCCTATTGTGTTCATTCTCTCTCTCTTTCAGTCTCTTTCTCAGGGTCTTCTGTCTCTCTCACACAATCGCATCTTCATGATCCCAGGTCACTTTCAGTAACCATTGTAGCCTTCAATAAACAATCAGCCCCACTGCTGTCAAGGGTATCTCATGAAGTTACAAACAAGACAGTAACAGAGCCACAGAATAATCACCTGAATTAATGATTGAATCTACAAATTGTCACTACTTATTCATCATCCATCATTAAATCACATTTTGCAGCTCTTAGAGGTCATTTCAAAGACTCTCATTGGTGACAAACTCAACAAACTCCACAATCACTTTCTCTATTGCATTGCTAGATCCTAACTAATCCCCTGTTATCATTGTTATCATTCAATCTTCCCAAAACTCTGATCAACTCAGCTGTCAGCACCCTTAAATATTTGGGATGCCATGATTTTTTTATATTTGCTAAAAACAGAGACTGCAGTCAGCCAGTCAGTCTGCTGACTGCAAGTCAAGCTGAGGTTCCTTCACCCTGAATCTTCCCTTACCTGTTGTTAAAACCTAAGCTCTTTAAAGGGATAGTTCACCCAAAAATGAAAATTCTTCACTCTCATCACGTTCCAAAGATTGTATGATTGTATGACATTTTTGCTTCTGAGGAACACATTAAGGAAGATATTTTGAAGTACGTTGGTATCCAAACAACAAAAGCACTAACATCCACTGGACACAAAACCACTGAGACATTTCCCAGAATATCTTCTTTTGTGTTCCAAGAAGGAGAAAAAGTCATACAGGTTTGGAATGACTTGAGTGTGAGTAAATGATGGAAAAATCTTCATTTTTGGGTAAACTATCTCTTTAAAGAGCTTTGCTCTGTCTCATTGACTGAGGCATAGATATGGACCCTCCATAATCTAGTCTAGAACATCACCCTTCATTCAAGAGCTCAAGAGCCCTCGTGACACACAGTAAGAGAACTGTGATAAGTCCTCTGCAGTGTCCATAATAAAGAGCAGGAACAGATTGACCTTGAATGTGCCCGTGACATTCTTGTGCTCTATTATAGAAGTTTAACTGTCAGCACGAAGCCTCGTGGTCATCTGTGATAAAGTTTAAAAGTCTGGCTACCATCCCGTTCAATAAGCTTGTGCCTTAGCTTTGTGAAAGCTATTTTGCACTGATGCCACACATGCTGTAATTGTATTTGCTATGAATAATCATTTGTTAGACGTTGCATTAATGCGAGGTTATAAGACCATTATTGAAACTTTTTGTTTAATTCTGTAACATTTTTCAAATGTTCCACTAACAACTTTGGAATCAAGTATCTGATATATGATATATAATGTTCAAAATGTTCTACTAACATTGCTACAAGGATTTTTTGAGAGAACTTTGAGAGAACTTTAGCCAACGTTCTAAGAGTGTTTCATGTTGTTGGGTATAACATGGTTGTTTGTTGTGATAATATACAAACAATGTAAGATCCAAGGTTTTTATTTGTCAAGATTTTTATTGCGAATTATTGCACTATTACAATGTTGTATATTTTTGAGGATGGCCAAAAAGGGAGAAAAAAGTATTCCTCTGTTCAGCCATCTGTCCAAAGAGCAGTTACTTGAGTACTATTTACTGGAAAAGCCCGGTGGTGCTGATAATCCGGTACTAATCTGAAAATCTGACTGGGATGTATATGACTGTTCTCTAGCTGAACTGTTCTTCAGGCTTTCCTTGTAACTGATCAAACCAGCTCAAAAGATAATCTCTTTCTCCATGAGTGGAGAGACTGGAAGAGAAAAGATGATCATACACCTCTAATAGTTTGTTGATATCAAAATAACAATGAATATTGTTTTTAAAGGTGTAATTCAAATTGTTTATTAAAAGGCTGACTAACCGAACTAATTCATACTTCAAGAGTGTAATATGTTTATTAAAACGTAAAAATAGCTCTGCATTGTTTTCATCAAATAAAGTGCTTAAAACATTATTTATGTGTAACATTATTTATGTGACTGTATAAATGCCTATGCATTTGAAATTAATTGTGCACCACATTCATGTCCACGTTCAATTTTCATGACTGCATTGCAAATATTCAGTCCACGTTTTTTGCATTTTTGCGGAAATTATGAAACCCTTGCATAGCTTAAGTGAAAGTATACATTTTCTGCAACAAACGGAAATGTAAATATGTGCGATCATTTCTACACAGGTGGGTAAAATATTAAACCCCACCCCAAAATCACGTTTGTTCATAATTATGCTCCGACAAAAAGAGCAATGCATGGATAGCTCTACCTTGTTAACCCTTTTCATAAAAAATAACTATACAAAGTAGTTTTACCTTTTAAGATAGAATTGTAGAAAAATTTGCATTCCACTATTCCCCATGTACACTGAAATTTCATACATTCACTCACACATTTTAAATGAAGCTGTAGTTTCCAGTCACCCAAATGATTCAGTCAGATCAGCTAGACGTGACAGGCTTCCACTGAGCTGAAGGTAAAGCTGTTAAATATTCTCTGCAATATTTTAACAGTAGATATTATGTATATGTAGATATACGTTGGCATGACTACACATCTTTTGACAGCCCCGGCATCTTTACTGAAAACATCACTTACAGCGACTCCGAGACCAACTGAAAGAGCTTAGTATGCTCTCCATCAGAAAGCAACATTCTCAGTATGTTCTCTAAATGTTCTCTCAAAGTCAAAAAGTTCTTGCAGTAATGTTATATATTTTATATCAAAAAAGTTATTCTTGAGTTGTTCTTTAGAATGTTTAAAATATGATATAGAGTTAAAAAGTTTGAATAACGTTCCTATAACCCAGCAATAACGTTAAAACACATCTAAAAAACTGGATGCTTTGAACATTCCTAGAACTCTTAAAAAACATTTTAACGTTTTGTTTTACTAATGGAAACATTAGGGAAACGTTCTTACTACCTTAAATTGTTAGCTGCGCTCATCTCTTACCCTGATGTTGTGAGTCAGTGAACAGTCAAACATAAGACAGGGATGATCAAAGCAAGCTCTCAACTTAAAAATGATTCAAAGGCTTGCAATGCCCCTAATGTTGTCTTTGATGTGCAAAACATGCAATATCTCAGATGCAATTGTGAGTTTCATATCAATACAGATGCAACATTCTCTGCGGGTTAGTTTCTATGGCAATCATATGCAGCAAAACTGCCATTTAGCCACTAGTTCAGTTCATCTATCTTTCTCTTCTGCACATGCAAGAAAATCTCATAGTGATCCATCTTCAGGACCTGCACATTAGTATGCGGGCCAAGACACACATCTGCAGCCATGCAATCAACAATCAGCTCTGCCAAGGTCAGGAAGAGAGTTCAGAGATAGACAGTATGTCTTCAACTCATACACTCAACACACTGATAAGAGGAAATTAAGCGCTGGGTCATAAATGTAGTGCAGTGAAAGCAGTAAAGGATAAATCAAGGAGAAACATCACAGAGCCAAGAGGACGATCAGAAAACATCAATTATTTTTTTTATTATCCTTCTAACGTTGTCCAGAGACTTGCTGTTGGAAATCAAAGTCAGTACTATGAGAAACTAAAAGACATGGAGGGGGAACTACAAACCACATTTACTGAAGCTCTCAGAACATGTTGAGTTTTGGAATTGTCTTCAGATTCCACTAACAATCACTTCCAACACTTGAAGAAACTTCAGAAATATTTCCGACTGACAAAGCCTGTATAACAGTGACAGTATAACAGAGAACGTTTTTAGAACATTGGCTAACGTTCTCTAAAAGTTCTCCCAAAGTTCTCTTAAAGTTATCAAACATTGTTCCTGCAGTAACACTAGTCCAGACATATTTACACAAAATATGCCATTAATTATAATGATGACCAAATAATGGTTTAATGATGACAAATAATATGCATACCATTTAAAAATATTTGAAAAGATAAATAAAATGGCCTATGAAGTCTGCATGGCACTTGCTGAGACAAAGTTTGATTGTTGTAACCCTGCTTGTGCCACATTTTGTTACTGACACATGGCTAATGTTCAATATGACATCTAATGTGCACTGAACATTTACAACCCCCAGGAAATAGATGATTGATTTCCTCTATTGATGTACTCAGATTGTTGAACTCCTGTTTGGATCCTTACCTAACTTTTAAACCAGATTTACCAGTGGATTTCGGAGTGGTCGAACCGCACAGAATAACTCTACATATGTACATGTCACTTATTGATATTACAAAATACTAAAAACCTTATAAAACATAGGTAGGAAGAAGGTTTGAATGGAAGAAAAGTGTTAAAAATGTAGAGCTGTCGTTTGAAATGCTCCACAATGAAGCACTCAGTTTGTGAATGTTTGGCTGACATCACAGATTTTATCAGCGAGACGATGCTCAACATCAAGAATGGCTAAAGATTCGAATAAATCTGCTGTTTTGTCCCTGATAACATGTCACATGGAGCACAGCCTATGATGATCTGAGTTATGCACCTCCCAGACACAGACTAATTAATCTCACCCCACTGATCAAATAACAACCGAGCCCAGTGCCCTCTGAATCTGTCACAAACAGATTAACTCAACAGGCCTGCAGATGCTCAGTTACATAAATACTGACCAATAAACTACATTTTAAATCTACATTTCTAGAATTCTAGAAAGGCATTAATAATGAAACGAGTCGAAATGAAAGTAGATGTAAGTTGCCAATGTGTTCGTTCACTTTGGCAAACTAAAATCTCTCCATCATCTGACTGAAGATTCATTCTTTATTCATTGCCTCCCACTGATTTATATTTGCTAGTTTGGTTTGTTCTGTTTAACACAAGAAACTCTCTAGACAACAGTCATGCCGGAGATGACACATTAACAGAGGGCTCAATTAGATTATGTGTTTTAGCACTTGGGGTGGTGAAAGGAAGGCTGAGAAACCGAAGGAGGAAATGCGTTTTAAAACCATCTTACATTTCAAATCGACCACTTGGAAAATGAGTAATAAGTCAGGAATAAATCAATGCTCCATAAGATTCCAGGAATATGTGAAAGGTTACAAACAAAAGACAGAATCATAAATTCTGTAAGTTATTAGCTAATTAATAATACCTATTACACTGTTATGCTGCAGAGACTTATAAATGTGAAAGGAAGAGCTTTCTTTAGTGAAGAACTCTTTTTGTTACGGGATCAGTCCAGAGTTCTGTTGGATATGCAAAACTGGCTCCTGTAGATGTTTAATACCAATGTTGTGTTCGTGCGACGCAAAAAAGTTCAATTGCTCCTAATGAACATTCCAGAACTTCAGGAATTCCATCCCTGATGATAAAGACTCTTAAATAAAAACAAAGTTCACATAATGCAGCACTGCTGTCAAAACACTGATCCTGTTTCAGAAACAAGGACTTGTTCTCCGCCATTATGCATCAACATATTTACAAAATCACAACAGTGCATCTGAAAGCAGTGTCAGAGGGTTGATAAACAGCTTTACGAAATTCATTCTTCATTTGGGTTTCACACACAGCTTCCACTGGCAATAATCTTTATACTCAGACAGATTGCAAGTGATGGATGCAATAGCTTACCCAACATATTCTCTATTCTTCTATCAACTTCTCAGAAGTGCCTTTTATATATAACACACTTCTGGGAAGTTGCTGTGAAATTTATGCAAGGTGATGCAAGGCCCTGAATAATGACAGGCTAGTTCAAACAATTCATAATTGGCATTTTTTTCTGTTTCTATTTCATGATCTTAAAGCGATAGGCGATTAAACATGATGATAAAAAACAGAGCAAAATATGCACGGCGGGGCTCCAGGATGTTGAGACCCCACTGAAAAACTGCCATTTAAATTCTCAATTCAGAAATTCTAACATTTAAGTAACATTATGACGTAAAACAGAGAAAAAACAATGGGAAAATTCAATAATCGTTGGATTCGCTCTTAACCAAAAACATTCAGCTTATGAAAGTTATTCCAGTTTAAATGCATGTTCAGAATTCAAAACTCAGAATTCATCTTTACCTTTTTTTAAAACTCATTTTTATCACTCATCTTTTTATGGTGATACTGCTCAATTCGCAGTGAACACAATGTGCATTCAGTTAGAGGGATTTTTATAAGTGGTCTCAGACTTCTGGAAAGCACTTTTTAAAGCTGTTTCAGAAATGTGTCCATGTGATTTGCTAACTGCATTGTTCTCTCCAGTTTACAAGGCAGAGATACAAGAGATACAAGTCACCAAAGCATCCATGTGTCTGTGTCACCGATATCACATAAACTCAAACTGAATTCATTCTGGCCCTAAAACGTCAGTCTGCAAACCAGTAGCTTGCATCCGTCACGCCTGGTGGACTTGCATTAAACTGGTGGACCTGCATTAAACTGGTGGACTTGCATTAAACTGGTAGACCTGCATTAAACTGGTGGACTCGCATTAAACTGGTAGACCTGCATTAAACTGGTGGACCTGCATTAAACTGGTGGACCCGCATTAAACTGGTGGACTCGCATTAAACTGGTAGACCTGCATTAAACTGGTAGACTCGCATTAAACTGGTAGACTCGCATTAAACTGGTGGACCTGCATTAAACTGGTAGATTTGCATTAAACTGGTGGACTCGCATTAAACTGGTGGACCTGCATTAAACTGGTAGACCTGCATTAAACTGGTAGACTCACATTAAACTGGTAGACTCGCATTAAACTGGTGGACCTGCATTAAACTGGTAGATTTGCATTAAACTGGTGGACTCACATTAAACTGGTGGACTCACATTAAACTGGTGGACTCACATTAAACTGGTGGACCTGCATTAAACTGGTAGACTCACATTAAACTGGTAGACTCACATTAAACTGGTAGACTCACATTAAACTGGTGGACCTGCATTAAACTGGTAGACTCACATTAAACTGGTAGACTCGCATTAAACTGGTAGACTCGCATTAAACTGGTAGACTCGCATTAAACTGGTAGACTCACATTAAACTGGTAGACTCGCATTAAACTGGTAGACTCGCATTAAACTGGTAGACTCGCATTAAACTGGTAGACTCACATTAAACTGGTGGACTCACATTAAACTGGTAGACTCGCATTAAACTGGTAGACTCGCATTAAACTGGTAGACTCACATTGAACTGGTAGACATGCATTAAACTGGTAGACTCACATTAAACTGGTAGACTCACATTAAACTGGTAGACTCACATTAAACTGGTAGACTCACATTAAACTGGTAGACTCACATTAAACTGGTGGACTCACATTAAACTGGTAGACTCGCATTAAACTGGTAGACTCGCATTAAACTGGTAGACTCACATTGAACTGGTAGACATGCATTAAACTGGTAGATTTGCATTAAACTGGTAGACTCACATTAAACTGGTAGACTCACATTAAACTGGTGGACCTGCACTGAGCGCTTACCTGCTGTAAGATCTCGCTGGTGGATCTGAGCAGAAACTGCAGAACCGCTCAAACCGAATCCAGCGCGTCCACATCCACCCGCGCCGCGCCGCGCCGCTCTTCCCGTCCGCCGCGCCGCTTCAGTGAAAGCGCACGGCGCCCGGAGGCGCGCACGGTGGCACGTCTGCGGATGACCGTGTGGTTGATGATTTGCTCGGCGGTCGGTGTGGCTTTTCACGCCCGGTTGACTTTCTCGGTCTCCGTTACTCGCGCCGCGTCCGCTCCGCGCTCACAGCTGCCGCAGAATTCGCACGCGCTGCCTTTTACGGCGCCGCGCGCTCGGAGCCGCACGCACGCAGCCGCGACGCGGACGCATGTCGCGCGCTGTCTGACGCGTCGTCCCCACGGGCACAGAATCGGGTCGGAGAGGCGCGTCCCGGTTTTGGACGCGCTCAGGAGACGCGTCGCTCGGCTCTCGCCTCGTCGCGGACGCGGCGCGCGTCTGACATCCCCGCGGTGCGGCTCGCGCTGCGCACGGCCCGACAGCACTGCCTACAGCGCGGCGCGGCGCGGCACGACGCGCGGTATTAAATAAATAAAGCGATTAATCCAGAGAAACCGAACCGCGCGTCCTCACAATCTGAAGCTCGCGTCGAGCCACTGCGTCATTCTGTATTGTGACGACACGATTATTAAATGGGCTGAATCGTTTAATTAACTTCAAGAACGGATAAAACGTCATCAGCTATCTATCCATCCATCCATCCATCTATCCATCCATCCATCCATCCATCCATCCATCTATCTATCTATCTATCTATCTATCTATCTATCTATCTATCTATCTATCTATCTATCTATCTATCTATCCATCCATCCATCTATCTATCTATCTATCTATCTATCTATCTATCTATCTACCCAACCATCTATCTATCTATCTATCTATCTATCTATCTATCTATCTATCTATCTACCATCCATCCATCATCTATCCATCCATCCATCCATCCATCCATCCATCCATCCATCCATCTATCCATCTATCTATCTATCTATCTAATCTACACTACTATCCATCCATCCACATCTATCTATCCATCAAACCTCCATCCATCTATCCATCTATCTATCTACCCATCCATCCATCCATCCATCTATCTATCTATCTATCTATCTATCTATCTATCTATCTATCAGTCCATCCATCCCTTCACACATCCCTTCATTCACACCAGGTTTCCTTCAGCTCTGTGCTGATATTCCACCTGCTGACTTGTTCCCATTCCAGCTCACTGAAATGAATGCAACTTTATCCTTCTGATCCTAGACTGATCCCATCCTTCTGAAGACGTTCCTCACCCACAGAGCCCCCGACTCAAAGGGGAATACAGAGAGCTCACTCAATACTTCATGTAAGCTGTATTCATGCCCCTGTACTGAATAAAGCTTCTGTCTGACTTATCCATTTATGTGCTGTAAGTCTGATTCTGGTGGGTGTCTTCAGGTCACAAATTCTGATTGATTACAACAATTATGATTAAACACTGCTGGATTTTGTCTATTTTCACATGCAAAACCCAAAACTCTGAGGAGCTTTCTGACAGCATGACTACAAATATGCATCTGTCAGCTGAATCAGATGAATAAATCTGGATAAATAGTATTTTTTGATTTTCAGTTCCAAACCCTAAAGCAAATCTACTGTTTTCAAATGCACTAACGTCTAATGTCGACCGAACAGCTACATCATGTTGAAATGATTCAAGCTGATCAGACCTTGAGTGTCTCTCTAGAAGCTGACACTTCAGGGCAGTTTAAAAGCAGTAAGAGAGGACTCAGTAGAGGAAGTCGACTGATAAGGGTTGAATCAAAGCATGTACTAAATGACATCTCAGCTGGGTGGGTGGGAGTGGGGTTAAAGGTTGGTTTCTCCAGGCTGTTGGATTCCAAACCCCATGTGCTGTCAGTTCTGATCATTCTCTTGGACTGTTAGTGGCTGGAAAAAATGAACCTAATCTGTGGGCCTCTATACTCCGCTTCAATTGCAATATTCATGCTGGGCCAGACAGAGACCTTTCACTGCCTGTAAACCATGCTGAATAAAGCCTTACTGGTTCGCTGCTCAGACACGTGAAATGACATGACCTCTAATCGTGTTCTGAATGAAAATATTTCTTATCTGTATTTGCAACGTCAGTTCTTATGTAACAGAGTGACGGCGTGTGCGGATGTATGATTTAGGCTAAGAATTGCTTGAAAAATGACAGTCACAGATATAAGCAATCTGATAAAGAGGCAGTTCTTTAAAGTGAAATTCACTCTCTACTGCCATCTCTGTTTAAAACATATAAGTGCAGGTTACTTTACATACACTGTAAAAAACTTTGCTGCCTTAAATTTTTAAGTTTAATCAACTTGGCTATACAAAGCGTTTCAACTTAATATTTTAAATCTTCACTGGTATAACAAATAAAATAGGTTAAGAAATTTTCCAACTATTTCTTATAAGTTAGCTCAACTCCACACCAGTCAGGATTACAAAGAGTAAGTTGAAATAACTTGGGCATCCAAAATGATTAAACCTAAAAATTTAAGGCAGCAAAGTTTTTTTATAGTGTACTTTTCATTATGCATGTTGAAGTCAGTTAAACCCGACAGCTCAAATTATAAATCAGTAATTATAACCAGTATTATAAATCAGTATTATAAACTTACTATTGCAAATTGGGGTAATATAAGGAGACCATTTTGAACACTGACCAGCAACTGTACAGATTTCATCTTTAACTTTAACTATAAAGACTTAAAAAATGTTATCCCTATAAACATTGAAATTATATCTTAACTGGTACATTGCTTGTGTTGAACATTAATCAAATAAACCGTATACCTGCCACATTACTGAATAAACCTATATTATAAACGTACACATATAATATACACATACATTTTAAAACCACCTTCACTTTGACAAAAATAGACCTTATCTTAGTTTTTCAGTTTCAGATTACATGCATGTTATGTGAGACAGGGCTTAGAATAACAATGCGAGCGAAAATTGTTACTGCTCAGAGGTTTCTCTTTCAGAGCTTAGGAGACTTTGGATTTATAATGTTTCATTTACAGTAAGCATCAGCAATTTCTGAAATACAATAGTGCAGAGTTATAATATAATCTTGAACAGCGTACGGCAGTTCAGATCAGCTGATGTTGGAATAATCCGATTAGAAATGTTATATCAAATAAATCTCTAACTTTGGTATTTTGAACACTGTTTGTAAGATTGTTGAGATCTCTTCTAAAAACTCTAGAGGAGACACAAGTCTCTGACTTTTCTCTGAGAAGACTGTGGCAGTCTTCATTCACTTAATCTTATTGCTATTCAGAACAAACAAATAAGTTATTAGAATAAATGAAGGTTTCATTCGTGATTTTTCTTTTTTCTTTCCTAAAGGAATATTACTGCATCTCGGTAATGACTCAATCTGTGATTCAGATGTGATTCAGATCTCTTCAAAAGATGTTCAGAGTGAGAACAGAAAAGTATCACCCAGCTTTGAAACTCTAGTCCTTGAAATCACAGATAATGTGTCACGTCAGTGTGTCAGTTTTTTAGAGCATGTTTTCAGGGGTCGGTTCAGTGAATTTTCTGAAAATGCTGATAAAAGTGCCACTAGGTTCTCTGGCTAAAGTGTGTGTTTTCCCTTAAACAAACAGATTTTAGAAACTAAATACATTAGAATTTACAACGTAAAATGCTCTTTATTACATATGTTAAAGTCAAAATGAGCCAAACTGACATTTTCCGGGAAATCGGACACAACAGATCAAATTATAAATCATTATTATAAACTTACCTTTGGAAATCAGGTAAGGTAAGGAGACAGTTTTGAAAACTGATCTGTCATGTACTTGTCAGTTATCAACAACTAATTTTTGTTCATTTTCAACCAAAAAAAGTTACAGATTGCTGCTTGTGTCACTCACAGAAACAGACAGAATAATTGCACTATTATGTTAATACAAAAACAAATCATGTTTAAGTGTCATTGATACTGAGTCCTCAGAGCCACAGAGACTTATTAAATAAAAGGAGACCAAGAGTATTTTGCACATTATTGAAATAGCAACTAACATTTATCACAGACAGCAAAGTCTGTTAGAATGAATTATTCATCTTTGGACTCACAGAAAACTACAGAAAAATAGGATGTGAATTATTGAAGGCACATGCAAAATTAATTAGCAGTCTGATGAATAAATAAAAAGATTATCTTAAAACTCTCGCCTGTAATCTGCAACTTCAGCTCTGGCTATCAACAGAAATATCTGGCAGGCAGTAAGCACGGATTAAATTGGGATTTTTGGACGCGACTTTGAAATTTCAAATTCAGTGAGGCTTATTGCCAAAAGAAAAGCCATTTGATCCCACTAAACTATTTGTTTATTATTATATTTGTCCTTTTATAGTAGACAGAAAGAGAGATTTTGGTCTAAACACAATTTATCAAGATAGATTATCACAGGCAACATTTACAAAACCCCTCAAATAGTGAATTTAGTGCGTGTTATATTGAGACTGATGTGTATATATTCACTATATATCACAGCTCAGTTATAGGAATATAAAAAGTGTTGAATTAATCTTATAGGTTTAGCACTACACTTCACATTCAAACCAAGGCTGACAAATGCAAAATAATGCACTGCCTTGTAGACATGCGATCATGCATGAAATGCAAGGCTTCATTTGCAACATTTAATTTGCTGTTTAACTCTGTTCTGTGTGAAAGTTCGGCTGAGCATCTCACAGGAACATAAAAAATTCCCTCTGAAGTAAGACTTACACTTACTTTTTCAAGCCACAATTTCATCTCTTTAAAATTGTATCAGTTGTGCAGCTGTCTCCATCTGCAGAAAACCTCACTGCTCTGAATTCACTGTTGGGTAATAATTTTGCTGTGGTTTGATTCAAAATGTTGTCATGGAACCTTTGATATAGTGATAATATTTAATATTTCATACACTGTAAATAAAATATATACACAGTCCTATAAATATTCATTGTAAAAAGTGTCTGATTACAGAACACTCCAAAAAACTCTTATTTTTCAAATCTTCTACCCCAGAAGACAGTCATGTGTGTGGTTTGGGATTAAAACTTAATACATAATTTCCTCTCAGATATTTTAAAGCTCTTTAGTTGCACATGGTATGTCACATTACAGCTATGTCACATTTTCTCTGGACAGTATCAAAACCAGAACAGAGACCAGTGCAGCATGAACAACCGGACACTTAATGTGAATGCAGTGACATCAGAGGAATGCTGATGCTTTTAATGACTTGAGGTATTGAAGCACATGAAGGGATATCATGCAAATTAGTTGTTTTCATTCGGAAAGAATATGAAGAGCAATGTTTTCTGCTCCACGTTTCTCATACAGCTGGTGGGCTACCTCACTTCTTCTTCATCTCATCCATACCAGAACTCGAACCTGTGATGTTTATGGTTCAGATCAAGCAGTGACCTTCAGTCAAAGAATCAACAGACTGACTGAATAAATAGAATCCAGATCATCAGATCCAGGATGGCAGTCAGAACACAAGCAGTGTGACACCGGATTGAAAGGTTTTACATTTACATTTATGCATTTGGCAGATGCTTTTATCCAAAGCAACTTACAGCACATTCAGTGTTTACATTTTATCACTATGTGCGTTCTCTGGGAACTGAACCCATAACCTTTGCGTTGCTAACACAATGCTCTACCAACTGAGCTACAGGAATGGTAGAAAGGTAAGAACATAGGTGACTGGACTGGGTGTGTTTTTTCAGACACGGTTTGAGTCTTGAGCTTGCTTTTTATGTCTGCCAGTCACTTACCCTTTGAGCTGACCTGCCCACATTTGTTCTTATCATCATTTATAGACACACAGCTTCTATAGAACACACAATCCTGCCCCTTAGACAAACTCCCAAGACGGACACAGACTGACAGACCGCATACAGTCAGCTGCTACTGTAGCAATAACACAGCTGTGCCCTCTGTTCCTGATGGGAGTGCACAGTAGCAATCTCATCTCATTTGTTTAAAAAACTCATTCATTCATTTTACATTCATTTGCTGAGTTTTATGTAACTGACCTTTTCCGGCCACTGCTTTCCTGATTCCAGAGAAAATATTTATTGCTTAGAGGCTGGAAGCATTTTTCTTCCAAAAACCGGCATTTCTAAAGGAAAAAAGATACACAGTAATAAAGATGTCAGGAAGGGAAAACCGGATTTGTGATGTAAGGAGAAAAAGGAATGTAATTTTATAGACGACGCAAGTTATTCGTTTTGATTAAAGATTATAAAGACAAAATAGTTGTTTTATTTAGAGTAACGTGTACTGATGAATCATCCACAAAAAGACAAAGACCGCCCATTAAGAAAATAAATAGCACTGAAAATCATTGCACGTAAAAACCTCTATTTGCTTAGTCTACTTTCAATGCTGTGTAGGAGAGACAACTGGGATATTAAAAGGGGATATCTCATTTGTAATTCAAACTCTCTGCCTATATTGATTTCCAGCCAACTTCAGAATTTAGTCACTGTTGCTTTTTCACAGAAAACCAACATTTGTGATTATGTAAAGTCAATTGAAATGCCCACAACACTGAATGTTGGTTTCTTATCAAAACAGCCTGTGTGTGCGTGTCTGTGTGTGGAGGAGAGGGACATGTGTCTTCATTTCCCTTAATGCCCGATTTCCTCTTTACTGGCAGTGAATCCAATCCAGCAGACATGGAGTGGTATAGCACACCTGCGCTCTCCCGTGCTGGGCAAGAGAATAAGCGGGCAGATCTGACCGGGGTTCCTTTTCAAAGGTTAACAAGAGGTCCATCAGAGGTCACGTTGAAGTCAGCCAAACCATGGGGCAGCTCTCCAAAGACCTGAGCTTCTTTTCTGAACTCCTCTCTCATTGCACTCAGGCCTGTGAGGTCACAAACATATCAATTCCCTGTGCCACACAGATCAGAAAGCTCCATACAGTCTGCTAGCACACACACAATTAAATAAAGTGAAGACCTTCCAAAGTCACAACAGTTTTTGGTCTAAGATAATATTTAGAATATCTGGATATGTATAAAGTTGCCTAAAGTCATTTATAAAGTTCTCTCAAAGTTATCAAAAACATTCTTGCAGTAACATTAGTAGAATGTTTTTTAATGTTATATGTCACATATTTAAAAAGCGTTGTTTTTGGAGTCGTTCGTGGACCGTTATTCTTGGATAATGTGCTTATTACCAATCTAAAACACTTTTCAAAATTTAATTCTATAAAACTGGATGTTTTGAATGTATTTTGTTTTATGTATTATCATGTATTAACATTTTTGTTACTTAATATAAACATTAAACATAAAATTGTTTCAATTGTTTCAATGTTTTGGACCAATTGAAATGTTTTATTATATTTGTGAGGACATTAAAAAATGGCCCACCCACACATGCGACATCCCCTGCCCTACACTCGCTGTGCTATTTTAGTACATGCAGTGTGGCAATAGCACATCCTGCCCACAGACAAGCTGCTCCAGACTGCAGTGTATTGATCTGCTGCTGCCTATACATGAAGCACTGTGGAGGCATTCAGTCAGATTCACACAGGACGATGTCATGATCTGCCATCAGAACTGCAGTTTCAACTTACTGTAATTGTGCTTCTTTTTTGCATGATAACCCAGCTGACAGTTTCAGGTTGTAAGAATGTTTCCATAACATTTCCATTAAGTAACAAAAAAAATGATTAAAAAGTTATTCTGAAAACTTTAGGAACATTCAAAACATCCAGTTTTTTAGACATTGTATTAACATTATTGCATGGTTATAAGAACGTTTTACTAACATTACTATATAACATTTTTTGAAAACTTTCAGATAACTTTCAGAGAACTTTAGGCATTGTTCTGAGAGCGTTCCCTGTTAGTTGGGAAGCACAGTAATGCAAGAAATGCTTTAAATGTTGTTATAAAGGCACCACACTGTAAAAAAACTTTGATTAAACTTAAAAAATTTAAAGCAGCAATTTGGCTGCACAAGTTATTTAAACTTATTCTTTATACTCTTGACTGGTCTTGAGGTGCTGTAACTATTTTTAAAGTTATACAAGTCAGGATTTAAATGTTATGTTGAAATGATTTGGATACAAGCTGATTAAACTGGATGCAGTTGTAGTTGCAGTGCCGACATGACATCTTGTGGTGAAAAGGCAGTACTACAGTTACATGATATATCACAAGACGAGGATATGATAAAACAATGGCCTTTATTTAATAACATCAATTAGTGCTTTTTGCATGTTTTCACATTTTTCTTCGATCATCGCAGACAACCATAGAAAAATAACAGAAATAAACAAATGACAAAAAACAACGCTTAAATTTGTGCTTAACCATAAGCACTTTTAATGCTTAAAAACTCGCATAGAAAGTTTTGTAAAAACTTACAAAAACACAGTGCTTGTATGACATAAAAATACCACACTATGCAAATGCAAATAAAACTTATAAAAATTAATTTGGAAAAGTATTTTTTATTAGGAGTTATTATAGTTGTTAAATAGTCAAATTATTGACAACTTGGATAATCTACAAAGTTCTGAAATTATGCCTTCAAAATATGGATTATTTGTATTTCTATTTAGAATACTATTCTGCGAACAATAGAAGCATTTTTAAGAAAATAAAAAACACCTCCGTCGAAAAGTTTCTTTTTGTCTGCAAATTCTAAGTTAAAAATATATATTTAAGTTCATCATGTAACTCGTTTTTAATGTAAACATTCATTTTAGTAACAGCTCTATGAAAATACACAGGCCTGAAAGCTGATTTCAACAGTGCAGTTACATAAAACGCCAAAAACATTCCCTTACAACCTTTATTTCTTGTTTAACTGAGAGATGTTTGGCAAATATAACAATTTCTGCCACTTAAACATTTGAATATGTTTTAAAGAATGTGCCACAATAGCTGTTTAGGTTGTAGGGAAGAGGCAAAGGCTATAAAGGTAATAAGCTGATATAAAGATAGTGTTCAGTTTGTATATGTTTGATATGTTGGCATATGTAAGCTTGAGCGTCTGGGAGCATAATTAAAGGCATCAATGACACTCAGAAAGCAGCTTTTCTGTATTTTATATGCTCTATAATCTACAGAACTCAGTATGAATGTGCTAGGCCTATCAAAGTGAATGTTGTTGTATTCACAATAAGCTGATGTTGACATAAATTGTCATTGATTATTAGCTGACATTAAAAATGTTACAATATTAACAACTTAGTTTTGGAGAAAAAAAATGTCGTGTTTTGGGAAGGCATTTGTCAGTGCAGTGACATCAATCATTTTAAAATGATGTATTGATAAAAAAATCAAGTTTTGTCCATAACATTACATAAACATGTTTCAAAGTTCTTCAAAGTGTATAAAAAATAATGGAGAAAAGATCTGTTCTCTTTCTCGTGTTTAGATTGTCATATGTTTCTGGAAGAAAAAGAATTTGCCTAAAAGCTTTAATGTCTGACATTAAAACATTTTCTTTGACTCAACAAAGCTGTTTAACAGCGTTCTAGGTTAAGAGTTTAAATCATTTAACAAGTATTTCAATTAAAAAAACTTTTGGAACTAGTAAAATATTTCTTCACTATTATTGCCAGATTGTAATTCTGTGATGATTTTATGGCTTAAAATTGAAAAACATAAATGGAATTGTTACAGTTTAAATAGATAGACAGACAGACAGACACAGACAGACACAGAGGTCTCTAGGGGGCAGTAACCAATGCAATGGCTTCAGCAGCTGGTTTCTCTGAAACAGACTCCAGATCCAGATCAACAGTTGGGGTTATGGACACCTTCAGCCTCTGCGACAGAGAGAAAGAAACACAAGGTCATTTTTAACATGCAGAAACCTATATTACCTAGCTAACAAGGAATGTTCTTGGAACATTATCTAACATTCTCTAAAAGTTCTTTCAAAGTTTAATCAAAATGTTCTTGCAGTAATGTTAGTAGTAAGTTTTTTCCACCGTTATATGTCATTGGAAAAAAATCTAGAACATTATTCTTAAATTGTTAGTGGAACAAAAATGTTACAGAAATAAAAAAGTTTGAACAACATTAATACAACGTCTAAAAATCTGGACGCTTTTAACATTCCTAGAACATTCAAAATAAGACTTTTTTGTTACTTCAAGGAAATGTTAGACAAACCATCTTACAACCTAAAGCTGTCAGCAGGGTGTGTGATACGTATGTACCTGCAGCAGAGATCCTTCAGTGGTCCAGAGCTCATGCAGGGCCCCCAGTGGAATCCAGATGATAGAGACCAGAGAGATGAACCAGCCAAGCACCTCTGCCCAGAGCGGGTATGTGTAAAACTTACCATATCGGGCTGGAGTATACTGAACAATACTGGAGATCAGAATGCCCTGCAAGAGACAGAAGATACTCCATTACTGTACAAAAACATGTCATGAATGTCTCGTACTGTTAACATCACAGATACATTCATGCTAATTATCAGTGTTAGGGTCACGTTACAAACGACTAGCTAGCTATTTGAAGAATGTTTATGCTTAAGTTGCCAGTGGAACGTTTTAAAAACGCTTACAGAATGTTATGTTTAATTATGTAACAGATGTTTAACATTCTTACAACCAAACAAGAATGCTAATACAACGTCTAAAAACTGGATGTTTTGAGCATTCCTAGAATATTCAACGCAACGTTTTTGTTACTTAATGGAAAAATTAAGGAAACATTCTAAAAAGCTAAAATTGTTAGCTGGGCTTCCACCAATCCTGTGATGTGAAATGGCTTATTTTCTGCTCACCAGTACAAGCATGGGTGACAGGAACTGCCAACAGACACGGAAGAACAGGTTTGGTTTCTTTCTCAGCATGTTCTCCACCATCACACTGAGTCTTCTCACTCCTGCACATGTGTGTGGGAGAGACAGAGAAATAAAGATGGAAGAGCAAGTACAGAATAAGATAAAGGGCATATCTCAACGGCAGCAGACGTGCTGAGCAACAGTCATCAAACTGTGATCTAAAGACTGAAGCGACATTTACCAAATATGAGAGTGACGGCGAGCACCTCGAAGAAGGCCAGAAACATCAGAGACACCACAGCTGTGTAATGATCCATCAGCTGAAACACATAGATCCCACCCTACACACACACACAATATATTAGTGAGGTCATTCCATAGACTTCCATTCAGGCTAATGACATTTTTTATCCCCTAAACCTAACCTTCACAGAACCATGTGAATGAAATTAGATAAAAAACATAATTTGGTGCATGAGTCTTTATCGTTATCTAGTGAGAACCAGTAGTTCTGGTTATGTTGAAGACATTTGGTCTTCACAAATATTGCTTAACTTGTACGTGCATACACGCGCACACACACACTATAGCAAAATAGGGACATTCCATAGACTTCTGTTATTTTATACACTGTTTGTTATATGTTCTGTAACTTAACCATAACCCACACTCTAACCCCAACAGATAACTTTCTTCACTTTTACGGTAAAAGTGTTTTTTTTTTATTTTGTTTCCACAAATGAGGACGCCCTCAGAAGGAGGTTTTGCTCACTTTTGGGTGCAAATGTTTCCCCAAAATATGGTTAAACAGTTACATACAAACAAACACACCATTCGTATTGAAATAAGGGCTTTTCTATAAAAATTTTTTGAAAAAGTGCGCCAAAACCTGCTGTGTTCAGTCCAAGTTCAGTCCAACACAGTGTTTGTTTCCAGTAAGTGAAACTAAAACATGTTTACCCTGGTAATGTGAGGGATCCCCAGGAGAAAGCCCAAACTGCACACCGCCAGAACAACCAGCTCCTTCTTCTTAAAAACCCTCAAGACTTTCTTGCCAAAACCATCCATGATGAACGTTACAGCCACTTCTACCATGGCAAACTGCAGAGATACAAGCATGCACATTTACACACTCACCAGGTACAGAACACAAGTGTGTGTGTGTGTGTGTGTGAGAAGAGACAGTCCTCTACCTGACTGTCCAGTCCAAGGCAGAGTAACATGATAAAAAACAGAGGAGCCCAGAGCTGTGAGAAAGGCATGGTGGAGAAGACCTCAGGATACACCACGAACACCAGACCAGGTCCTGCAGGGAACACACATACAACATTACTAGAACATTAATCATCATAAGAAAGATAATACTAATAATTGTCAACAAAAACAACAGATCACAAGAATTTGGGCCAATAAAGACACCTGGATCTGTCGATGATGGTCTGCCTCTGTAGACATTGTTTAGCAAACCGGAAAACAAATGCTGGTTACCATAGTTACACATTCGCGGTAAATATATCTAATAGATGTTTATTTTTAGGTTTTTGGCCCATCAATTAATGCAAAATAATAATAATAATAATTCACAGAATCCTAAACAGTCTTTTATTGAACAAAATAAAGCAAAAATAAGACAGCAGTGGACATAAGCTATACAGCAAAAAGATTATGAGACAGTTTTGCTATCTATGCAACAACATTTGTTCATCAAGTGTCATTGCACCGATAACAAAATATCACTGTGACTTTCTCAAACTAATTCTCAGAACTAACCAGCTTTTCTCAGCCATTTTTGCACTTTTAACCCAATGGGTCCCATTGTTTTTTTGCATACAAGAAAACCTCATTCTGTGAAATGTTTTTCTTTGTGCTATTGTTCTTTAAAACAAACACCACTTGGCTTAAAATTTTGATCATAGATTTTTGCCAAATACTTTATGCAAGGCTGTTGTTTTTCTTTAATACAGTTCATCTCGGATACCAACAGTTTTATATAAAATTCTCAAAACACAAAGACATTCTTCAATAATTCTTTCATCACATCTTCTTGTCTGCCCACCTCACTCCATGAAAAGTCTCTTTTATTCTCTTTATCTAGCATAATCTTATCCACCCTTCACCTCCTCTCATGCTGATCTCCTGTTCACAGTCAGGAATGAGACAATTTCATCTATTATCCTGTATTATCCTCAACACGCAGGGCTGGAATTTTTCCACTTCATCCTGATCTCATTCATTTGTAAGGTGTTGACACTGACTCCCTCTGCCCTTTCTCACACTGAGCACAAAAGGTCTATTTATCTGGGGTGCTCAGAGCAACAGGTTACAGTACTCTGTATACTGTCCACATTAGAAGTGCGGTCTTATGGAGCAGAAGTGTAACACAATTGTCAACGCACATTTTCAATACAGGCTTTTACATTATGATGCAATTTTAAAAAACTGGACTAACTCTAGTTTGAGTTCTATTCTGTGTAGGCTAATGTGAATGTAATTCTGAAGCATTTTCAGCGTGAAAGCACAACACAAGTCTATTGCTGCAGTTAAACTGTTTGGCTTATGTGCATACAGTATGAAACATTTATGGATTTATGGTGGCCAGAGTGGCATCTTTTCTGGTGTACAATAAAGCACCAGCTTCCTACTGCTTACAAACCTTGTGTGACCCTGGGCCTTAAAGCTCTGAGCTGTGATTTTTGGCCATATAGAGACACAGCAATAACAGCAGATAATAAACTCGGTTCAAGAGATTTCCTGCTGGACAAAAACAGAATTCACAGCTGCAGGAACAGATAGTACAGAGGGAGGAGAACAAAACAAACAAACGCACCATCTGTGGCAATGTCATCCACAGGTAGGTTGTGAATGTGGGCCATGTAGCCAATGGCAGAGAAAATGACAAAGCCGGCCAGGATACTGGTAGCTGAATTAGCCAGAGAGACGATAAAAGTGTCCCTGCAAAACAAAATGGTGGACAGTGATAAAAACATTGTCAGAGTTATGTACTGTACTTCTGAAACATGCAAGACTGTTATATAGCAAGTGTGCAGGCATCTGTCGATGTATGTTTCATGTGTATGTGTAGTGGGGTATTCCTCCACGTTTCGCAAATTTTATTAAATAAAAGATTACAAAACATTTTATCAGCAAAACAATTTGAATAAAAAGCTGAATTTCTTAGTGCATACAGTGTGTCCCTTTTTCATGCACCCAGCTAAAAAAGAAACGTTCTAAGAATGCTGGCTAACATTCTCTAAAAGTTCTCTCAAAGATATCAAAAACGTTCTTGCATTAGTAAAAAGAAAATTACGTTGTGTATCATATCAAAAACATTTTTAAGTTGTTAGTGGAAGGTTTAACATTACAGAATTAAAAAAAAGAATAACAGAAAAAAGAATAATTGGTCTTTTAACCAACCAATAACGTTAATATGTCTAAAAAACGGAATGTTTTGAATATTCCTAGAACATTCACAATAACATTTAAAAAGTTTTTGTTACTAATGGAAACGTTAGGGAGACGTTCTTACAACCTCAGGTTGTTAGCTGGGCATGCAATCTAGCGTGGACAGTTTAACAAGGAATTAAACTGATCAATGTCACAAACTGGCTTATTTGTTTGATCAAGTTCCTTACTTGAGGATGTTATTGTTGTACTTGTTGTAACTGGCCATTGATATCATAGAACCAAAGGAGATTCCAATAGAGTTAAAGATCTGGGCTGCAGCATTGACCCACACCTAACAGGTAAATTTAACAAACACACACACATTTACTTTTTAACCTTTGTTTCATATTTGTTGCACATCCAGACATTTACAGGAATGAAGACTCATAGCTCATGTCTTTACATGTTTTTACATAAACATCAGGGTTTTCACAGATTTGTTGGTGCTTAGAGTTGGTCATTATTTCAAACCTGCTGATAGACCCTTTTCTCTACTTATAAACATACAAGTGCCAATTACCTGTAATCTCTTCTTTGTTTTTTAACATATCTTGTCATATGTATGTATAGTATAACTTGTTTAACAGGTCTAAAAAAGCCTAAACTAACAAAACCTCACCTGCACTTCCAGAAGTTTACTCCAGTTAGGCATGAGGAAGAAGAGGATGCCGTCCTTCGCTCCAGGCAGCTGAACATTATTGATCAACAATGCAAACAGTATGAAATAGGGGAATGTAGCAGTGAAGTACACGACCTGTGGACAGAGTTTACTGGGTTTCATACACAAACATTTACAAGTAGGTTGAAATTCAGTCATGTCTAGTGCATGGACACAAGAAGTGTGTTCTATGTGTTTACCACTACAGTTAACATATTCAACCATATAATATAAAAAAATACAATTATTTATTTTATAGAACTGTCTTATAACTTAACTGTATAATATCAATTACTGTTTTCCATAGTGGCTCAATCCTGCTACCTAGCCAACAATTTTAGGTTGTAGGAACGTTTCCCTAAAGTTTCCATTAAGTAACAAAAATGTTAAAAATGTTGTTTTGAAATTTCTAGGAACGTTCAAAACATCCAGTTTTTCAGACATTGCATTAACATTATTTTTCTGTAACATTCGTAAAACAATCCACTACTTAAGAATAACACTTGATACATGACATATAACATTTAAAAAATGTTCTACTAGCATTATTGCCAGAAGGTTTTTGATAAGTTTGAGATAACTTTTAGAAAACATAAGCCGATGTTATGAGAACGTTCACTGTTAGCTGGGTAATCCAAACAGATTCCATCTATTCAGTAATGTTGTGACTTCTAAACTAACCTTTCCAGTGGACTTGACCCCTTTAAAGATGCAGAAATAAACAATGGCCCAGGCCAGAATTAGGAGGCCAAAGAGTTCCCAGCGAATCCCTCCAGCATCCTCAACCCCTGCTGTCATCTCTAGCACCTTATGGCTGAAAAAGACATATAAACATAAGATATTAAAAGAACATAAAGCAGAAAACCCAAACAAACTGTGGCATTACTGCTCCAGACACGTTAAGCATAAAAAGCACTCTCCAATCGTTTTCAAAGGTTAATAATTAATAAATCACAGGCATTCAGTAATATTATACAAAACGAGACGCCAAACACTTTCCAGTCATGCAAACGCTGCATTGAAACTTCATTTTTCATGTACATGGATCACGGGACAATGCGCAATGTCCCTCTATCAAAGAGTCAAGCACTCTCGGCAAATACGACACTGACACGAGTAAACAAGTTCAGTCTACTCACTCGAAGAACTGCTGACTTGCTGATTTCAAATGTGTGGCGTTACCAGGGAAACCAGTTGAACAGTTGCTAAGCGCGTTCCAGGTGTTGTTGCAGGATTGCCACGGCAACAAGGGGCTGAAGGAGTTGAGCAGGTAGTAGAGAGCCCAGGTCATGAGCACGTTGTAGTAAGTGCAGAGCACGTAAGAAATGACCACTGTCGCAAGTCCCACACCTGTGGACAGACAGGTACAGGATACAGAAAGAGTGAGACGATATGTAATGCCACTGTTTCCTGTCAGCCGCTCCAAAACTTCCACAGCTAAACAGACACATATTACAATGGCACCAACACTGTAAGAAATGTTTGTCATTTTATATACTGCACAACTAAAAAGTAAAAACCTGTTAAATGGTTAACTACCTAAGTTACCTTACCTTACACAATGAGAAATCGTAAAAATCTGACAGTGTGATTACCATATCATTTACATTACATCCCATATCTATAATTATACAACAGCCAAAATCTTTATTATGTTCAACAAGACTGTAATTTTATAAAATATTTTAACCACCTACAAAGCAGATTTTATTAGTAAAGACCCTGTATATGAACATTATATCAGTTAAATAAATACAGGCACGTATTATTTAGAGAATATCTGGCAACAACATCTGATTATTGTTGACTTCCAAAAGACCATTGTAAGGTTATGTTATTAGTTATTAAAGAAAACACAGTAAACCTTTGGAACATAAAGCTGGTCAAAGTAATACTGAAAATCTCTAGTTGACAACATATCTAAACAAACACTAATGAAAAACCTTTCCCTCTGTTTCTCAGGATTCTGCTGTTATTCTTCTTCTATTTAATATTTTACTGGTGGCTGGCCAACCAGCAGGGGCTTCTTAATGTTCATGAGATCCAGTGTATGACGTTCAGGGAGATTTCCATCTCAAATCTGTCTTATCTGCGGTTTATATTGGTAAATCAATTACGGCTGTAAAACAATATTCTAAAACCTGGTCACATAAATATGTACAAGGTTTAATTTAAAAGCTCACTGACACGCACATTTTTAAAGAGCTGAAAGACCAGCATAGAACAGTATAAACTGATCTAGGTTGGTTTCTGCTGGTCTAGTATTGGTCTAGCTGGTAAACCAGCCTAGCGATTTAATGTTGTGAAGCTGGTCAGCAACATAAACATGTCTTTTCATACATGTGATTCTGGGACTTAATATTGTTGGGCATTAAATGTGTAGCCAGATCTTGCCTCATGAAATCGCAAGATTGAAACAGCTTATTTAACTTTATGTAGCTTGTAGCACAATGCATTATGTGTATTGGTATTAATTGTTTCTCAGAACACAGGGAAACGAGACTCCCAGCACACAACATGATATGCTGTTCCTCACAAAAGGGAGTAAAGCTGATACACTTCACTGTGTATCAGTGACATTCTGATCCAACCAGAACTTTAGAACCGAGTTGCTTACAGAGAAGTTGATTCATTATCTCTGATCAAAACCTTGATTTAGAACCTGATTGTAAACATCAGAAAAATGTTACAGAAATCACCAACAAACAAACAGTATAAAGAGGATCGTGTCAGGGCAAAATGATTCTGGCGATTCAGTTTTAATTTAGTTTTAGATAGTTTAAATTGCTATATTAGTTCGTTAGAGATTTATATATATTTATAACCACTAACAAGAGCAAATATATAAATATATATACACCCCAATAAAGACTACTCAGCATGATCTCATTAACTTGTCACCCAATCATCATGGTAAAACGGAAGGATCACAGATTTTAATTTGCTCTTGCCATGTTTTGATGCATGATTTAAAACCATGGATTAGTTATCATCACTCTGTGTGGCTCTTCTTATTATCTTGTGCCCCTTTCCCACCATCCACACGTAATGTTCATCAGTTGCTTCAGGCCTGAATAATAGAAAGCTCAGCTTAAAACAGGAATGTTATTGTTGGCACTGATTATAATTCCCGGGAGCATTTTGGTTTCCTGAACTTAAGCTTAAATGAGCCCACTGCTTCAGCAACACTACAGCCCAGAGGCATTGTGGGATTACTGTTTAAAAGCTAGAGGTTCTATTAGACATCCAGAATTATTCTAAAGATGATTCTTCATTAATGACTATTGTGAAATAATTGCAATTGTTTGCTATTTTTTTATGGTGAATTATTAGCTGGGCAAATTAAGTACTCACAGCTATGAAAGCCTGGACTTCATACAAAGAACCATCTGGATGAAAAAATAATCACTCACAAAGAATTGCATTACCTAAAAATACTTCCGCAACAAACACTAAACCTGTTTTCCAGAAGCAGATATTAGAGGAAAATTGGAAACACTAGATTTCGGGCATGCAAGTTTATCAAGTAAGTCATTAAAGTCCACGTGAACCAAGTTGCAACCGAATTTACTTCAGTGCTCGGACGTTATTCAAAGTAAAACGGAAAATAGGAGGGTGTGTTTTTTTTCCATTAGGAATTGATTGGAAAAGTGGGCGTTTCAAAGCTTGCAGCAGACTGACCGTTGGAGGGGAGTGGTTAATAGCTCCACCCAGGCCATCAGACCGACATCATCAGAGAAGGTCTGCTATTCCAGGGGATTTTTTTTCCAGACTTTGATTAAAGATTACGGGGCCACATACATTTTTTTTAAAATAATAATTTGCATGGATAAACAATTTACAATAAACACTGCAATATTCCAGAAAAAACATAAATAGTGTATTTTGATTTCATGGTGACCCTAATGTCATTATAAATTTTTATGTTCAATACAGACTAACCCATTAAAAGCTGATTAACTCAGAAACAATGATGAAACAGTCCAAAAAGTCCCAAAGAATTATTTAAGAGGTTACTTATTTTGACCATTGCAAGATAACATTCATTAAAAAGCCCCATCAGACAACCATTACTTACTTTTGCTGGGGTAAACATCAAAAAGAATATGAGTAAGACATTATTTCAGTTCAAAGAATATACAGAAAGAACTACCTGATTTAGTCCCTCTGTATGCAAGGAGCCGTAATCGGCTGAAATGAGCGCTATATCAAGGGACGGACCCAAAAGATTTGACCGGGTAGACTATCTCTGTCTTTGAGGAGATAAACAACTATGGAGAAAAGTCTTTAGTTAGCAAGTGAAATAATGTCAGATTAAAAAGGAAAGAAACCCTATGAAAGCGATGAATGTTGATGGCTGAACTCCATGGTGGCGACTCAAACCTAGTGAGCTGCCTATAAAGGGAAAATTTTAGGCATCATACTGTAGGTGCTCTTCCCAAAGACCGTGCTAAGTGGTTGACACCTACAGAGTAGTCCAGTACATGATGATTAGGGTGTTGCTTTAGAAGGAACTGGCCTTTGTAGGCATCCAGGCAGCTTACAAGGTTTTAGAACAAAACTGGTGTGTAAAGAAAATGTATCATTTTGCCATCTTTTAGTATATACTGATTAGTATATACTGACCTAAGATCATGCATTTACCATGTAATGAAGATCAATGCTTACTGCTAATGATATTAAAAAACTCTTTTGTACAGCATCACAGTAAATATGTAATTTGTTAACTGCTTTTCAAGTCTTAAATAAGAAATTGTACATTTTAGAAAATAAGCTTGAAAAATTAGGGTTAAAAGAGGTTAGCTTAGTGTTAAGTGTGTAAATTCAGTTACACAGTCCTCCTGAGTGCAAGAAGAGTGCAAGAATGGTTCTTCTGTATATTGTGTCGTTGCTGAAAACAAAGCAGTATTTTGAAGCAGAAGCATCATTTGTTGCTGCACACTAAACAACTGTATGCAAATTTCCATGACCAATCACGCTTGGATTGGTTTACAAATGAAAAGATTGATTTGAGCACAGAACACTGATCACAGGAGATCAGCCATCACCAGGTCATCAGGGGTTAGTTGGTATAATGACCACACATTTAAAAAAACACTGTGGTGAAAAGGTAAGCTTTGCTTCAGTATCCATGCTAGAACCGCCATAGAAATGCAGAGAGACCGGTTCCTTCACTGAAATAAATCTGATCTCAGAACACAGTCCAGCAAAATGGAAGAAATTACACGGAAGTGTGATACCAATCATATTAATATTACACATAAAAATACCAAACGAAATCAAACTAAAATATCAATTACATTAAATCAATTACAAACAAAACTACTTTCTGCATTTGCTTAAGAATAAAGTTGTTTTAGAACACTGTTCAGTTCCCATTGTTGTAATGTGGCAAAGTACGGTAATATACAGTATGATCAGCATGCATCAGTTTACAGAATAAGTAAATGACCAGGAAGAAAACACAAGAGAACTGATAGAACACACAAAGTGATAAGATGCACAACCGTCATTCACAAGGAGTATATCTGCATCACGATTTACTTCCATATATTCCATTCCTTTAATTGTTTTAATGCCAAATCGTCACTCAACAGACTTGAACAGTGTTTATGAAAATAGGGATTTTTGCTGTGTGAATGACTGTCCTTTTACTGGACTGTGTTTGGATGGAATCACTGAACAGGGAAGACGAGAGCGACTAGGGCACAAGGAACACTAACCTTTGAAGAGGGGACAAATTTTTGCCAGAGCATGAACTGGGCCCAGACGAGTGTACTGTCCAAGGGTGAACTCCATAAACAACAGCGGGATGCCACAGAGAAACAACATGATCAAGTAGGGAATCAAAAACGCACCTGACACATGAGAAGAATTCAAAAACAATTATAATAGCAATATTAATAGCAATGATTTAATATTCTTGAGTTAAATTGACAATTAACCTTTTTTCACCTGATATGGTTAGAATATCATTTAAGTTTAAAATAATGACATTTTGCCTTGCTTTGCTGCAACAAACACGCTAGACCTTCAATCTTTACAAATTTGAAAGGGATGCATTAACAGGATGTCAAAAGATCCTATTATTTCATTGTCCATCCCAAATCCAGCCTGGATGAATCATTCCGTGATTGATTCTCATGCAACCCACGCTAATGTAAATTAAGGTTTGTGAAGACACGGGTGGAGATTACACCTGTGCAATATAGATGTGAACCAAATAAACTGAAACAAAACTATAGGGTGCTATACAAATATAAAGCAACGTCATCCGTTACAAACTTCAGTTCATCTGTCCTGCAAAAGGACAGATGCAAAATTTATTCTTCATGTCACAGATTACTGCATACATACATTGAGCTTTATTGATTTTATTTGTAACCAGAAGGGGGATAGTCTATGCTGTGTTCCTTCAACTTCATATACAATTCCAATAACTTTTGCATACCTCTGATATATCTTTACTGGAATTTAACTGTTGTAAATTATGCACATGGTATTTTGCCATCGCAATAAGGAAAACACAGTCAATAAATACTCACAACAAAGGTCACTACAACCCGTATGTTCTGACCTATTTATGTGTTTAAGTCAATGATTAACGAAAGGAAAATCTGTCAAAAGGTCAACCTCTTGCTTGTAATGTATCTGCTCTTCGGTCAGACATTGGCTGTAAACCTTGTGACATACATACTGTAACCCCCCACATGCTTTAGTAAATGGTGGCTCTTTGAAGATACATTCTGTATATGAATACATAATGTATAAAAATGAGACAAATATGTAAATGTGCACTTCCAGAATGTAAATGTGAGGCTGGAATTGAAACACAGTCTCAGACGGTCAGTGTTCCCATCCATTCCCATTTCGTCCATTTTAACTTCTTTCATTTTAGGCTTGTGTCTTGCGCATTATTAATTTTTCAACAAGGAACAGGGACAGATTCTCAGTCTATCACAAATGTTTAAAAAACATTGTTTTAAAGTTAAACATGCAGTCATATGCATTTCCAGCTATTATTACATATATATATGAATATGAATGAATTTGTTGTGCAAATTGCATACATTGCACATCTAAAAGTGATGAAAGTTAAACTCAAATAACATGCATTGATGCAGAAGAGTTCAGAGATGCATTTTGAGATGCTTTAAAGGGATGCTGTGACCTAACCTCAGGATGCTGCGGAGGGACTCTTCGTGTTATTAATAAAACAGTAAACAGACACGTATAATAAACACAGCACGATTTGCAAAGGATGTTAATAATCGCATCGGATGAAGGAGCTGCGGTGGTCTCATCACTCACCTCCTCCGCTCCGGTAACACAGGTACGGGAAGCGCCACACGTTTCCCAAGCCCACCGCGTAACCGATGGTGGCGAGCACGAACTCCAGGCGTCGGCTCCACGTCCCCCGCGGTTCCGCCGTTTGATGATCACCATCCGCCGGTTTCACGGCTTCACCGACGCCGGGTGTCTCGTCGTCCAGCTCTGCCTCCTCTTTTCCGTCTTCCGGGCGCGGTGGCAGATTCCTGGATGAGCTCGGCGACGCGTTCTCCGCTCCAACTCCCATCATTACCAATATTGATAGCGCACAAATAAAGCCGAGGACGTATTTCAACAAGAAGTGATCGCTATGTTTTATAAATCTTATATAAAATCGTACAGAGCGGACATTTTTCTAAAGATGGCAGACTTTTTAAAACAAACGTCCGAGACGAATAGTTAGTGAAAATTGCAAATTGCCGGTGCTATTGCAAATGGGTATTACATTCAGAAATATTTAAAGAAGTTGGTATTGCGGCATTGAACGCATACTTCTACCCTTAGGAAACAACGAGATACGGGATCGTCTATCACGTACAACGCTAGTTGTTTAAATAGTCGGGTTAAACCATTTTAAACCATTAAACCATTTTAAACCATTAAACCATTTTAAACCAGTCCCTCTTACATTATACTTCAGTCACCATGCTGGACTCCGCTCCGTGAGTGACGTCAGAGGCCGTGAACGCGCGCTGCCCTTCAGGTGCACACGCGCGTGTTCACCAATGTTTTCTGTACGAATCAATGTTTTGTGTACGAATCAATGTTTTCTGTACGAATCAATGTTTTCTGTACGAATCAATATCTCGTTTTATTGACTTTTGCGAGTCGTTTTCGCTTGTTTGCGTTGCGCTGCGAGACGCTGTTTGAATATACTGGATCCCCGTTATAAGGACAAGCTGAAGATGTTTGAGAAGTTGTACGTCAGCGTGTAAAATATTTCGAGTTTCAATATCTCAAATTTGGACGTATCTAAAAATTGGACAAAATCTAAAACGTAATCGCACATGCATTATTTCTCCTTTAATGTATGGGATGTGTAGGGGTAATCGCTGGCTCATCGTGAGTTTGCAGAAATGAGACGGACAAAGGGGCGGTGTTATTGGACCAATAAAGAAGGAAAGGGCGGGGTTCTAAGTAAACCCACCCACCACTGTTTGGTTTATTTATTCTTTGCAATGTATTTGATGATTTTGAACATGCTGCATTTAAAGGGTTCATTTGCAGCTGAGCATCTGATTGGGTTATTTTTCATTATGTCCCGTTATGCTGGACGTAATGCATGACAAAGAAGCAGTACAACATAAATACTTACTATTGTTCAATTGAAACAATTTTGACATTCTTTACCCTCCGCCAGGTTACTAATGATAACGTGAGCGACCTCTGCCGGCTACTTCTCCAATAAGACAAAACTGACTAGAATTAGAGATTCATAGCAGACCTGAGTTATTTTTATTTATTTGTCACTCAAACTAAAATGATTATGACGTGATGTAAACTTAGAACTGATGTTCTGTAAATCTGATCTACCTCTTCAGGATGACCTACATTTAAGCTGCTGCAGTAACATTTGCATATGTTTAAACTACGTTTAAAGGCTCTTGCTGTTGAATGGTTTCCAGAAATTGGAGATTGGAGAAACAAATCAGTGCATTTGCATCATTGCATTGCACATTGTCATTTGCGAATTATTTGAACAGTTGTGGCCCATCTGCATATGCTATCAATACATATTTAACCGCAAGCACACGAATGTGCCTTAAATAATAGAGAAATAATAAAAAAGCATACGCTTGGCACACGACTTTAACGATGGATGGCGCTGTGACATCGCTTGACGCTTTTTCACGGCGTTTTCACGCTGGTTTGCAAACCACGCCCCCTTTTCAGGTGATGCAGTTTGATCCCTTCCGGTCTACGTAGATTTCTACATCATGACGTCACCCGTTCGGACGGGACCGAAGAAGAGAAAGTTGCAACGCTTGATGGGATTTTGTTTTCCTCCAACTTCCTCACATTCATTGGGATTGACTCTGTGGGTCGTGGGCACGGCTCGACGTGCACAATGTGCAGTTTACACATTTGTGGAGCGGCATGCGAGCTTTAACGAACAATAATCCAGCGGATCAGGGAGGACATGGACGAGCGAGAAGGTGAGGGAGAATTGTGTGCGCTCTTGTGGCCGCGGATGTTCGGGCGAGCTCATTGAATGCTTATGATTTCTTTAAGTCTGTCGCGGTTCACGGATCCAACAAGTTAGTCCCTCAAAGGCTTTTATATCGTTTGCTTTAGTAGAGAAAGTGACGTGCAGTGATTTGCTGCTGCTGCTGTTGGTGCCGCTGCGAAAATGCAATAATGCAATAATGCATCGTTTATGGTAATAAAGCAGAGTCGGCGTTGTCAGTATGGGCATCATTTCTGAATATTTACAGTTTTATTGAATAAACGGTTTAAAGTTTGCTGTAGATTTAGAGCTTTATAAATCTAAAGAGGTTTCGTCAGCATCAAGACAATAAACAACCACAATGGGCTCATATGCAACTTTATTGATCTTTATTCAGTCATAATAATAATAATAATAATAATAATTGGAGAAACATATGAAAGCAGCGTTTGCACGACAAACCACGAAACCGCGATTTATGGATCAGCGGGGCGAAATTACATAATGTGAAACCTCAAGAGGTTTGAAACGTACAGGTTTAAAAGCACTGGATTTCTGCTTTCTAATTGAAATCATTCGTGTGGTTTTAGCACGCAAACGTCCACGTTATTGGTGTTTTACTGGCGAATGTTTTCTGAACGTTTCTCTGACGTTTGATTGACAGATGTGACGGAGCGCGAGTGCACCGGATGTGGCGGAAGGATTCAGGACGCGTTCCCCGTGAAGGTCCTTCAAGACGCCTGGCACAACTCGTGTTTTCAGTGGGTGTTTATTTTCTTCATTTCTCTGTCCAGGACCAAAACTAACAAACCATCATGTTATAATACGATGCTGGATTTGCATCTTTAAAAGCCCTTTTCATTTGCCCTTTAGTATAAATAAGGCAGTTGTGGCTTACTGGTTAGAGAGTTGGACTGGTAAGTAGAGGTCAAACTTGTCATCCACATTAAGAAAATAACTTGGTGAGCAAGTTGCAGTTGCTGCTGGTCAGTGGTTAACTATCAAATGATGCATGTCAGGGTAAAGGTCATTTTTAGGAATAAGCAAATCATTTCACAAGGCCAGTGTTGGTTATCTTTAGTTAGATTAATAAGTCAGCAATCAAGTTGCATCCCTACATTAAATATTTAAGGACTTTTCCTACTTGCCGTATTGGCAGAAGATTTTTAGGACTGGAGGTCATGGAGGTTGACCCAGAGCTCATGGAGCAGTTTTGTCATCATTTGTCATCAGTCTTGCAACGGGAAACCAGACCGAAGTGAAAGTTCTGGAGATTCTCAGACAGTGATCCTAATGAGAGCAGAAATTAGTGTAGGGCTTATTCAAAGCCTGGTACTGACCTGGAACTGATGCAGAGTCTGGACCCTTTAAATCTTTTATAACACCAAGTTATTAGTAAATTAGATATAATCTGAAAGTTTTGAGCTGTCATTTAAAGCACATTTTGGTCACATTCGTTCTTCTGTGAAATCCTTCTTATGTTATTATGGCAGACGTCTCCTGTGTTCCTGTAAGCCTGTTGTTGCAGTGCAGGTAGGTTCAGCTCTATCGTCTCCTCTCACATTCCCAGACATCGGCTCATAGGCCCTACAGACATTTTTCCCCCATCTGTACAGCTTAGGTTGTCAAATGTCCAACTAATGCCCCTTTGTAATTGGACGGATTCCATGCTCTTATGCTTTAATGACTGTTCTAATGATAATTACAGGAGGTGCTGGAATGTTCTACGAATGCATCCTGGTTCTGAATTTCCCTGCATTTACTGGCAATTACAGTGTGATTTAATGTTATTTGAGTTGTTATAGTAAACACTCAAGCACTTAATAGCTTCTTCATTGTTGTTGTGGATGGCCAGCTTCCTCTCTTTAATCGTGTTAATATGAAAGTACCTGCAAGTAGCACTCCTTTCTTTATCTTATTTAAAAGCTTGTTAAGCAGCCTACAAATGCAAACACGGATGTATTTGGCCATGGGACAAAAATCCAGATTTAAAATTAATGTCTTCTGCTGCCATTGCAAAGAGTCCATTTAAACTTATTTTATAAATGGAGGCTTTTTTAATGAGGAATTTTGAGTGTAGATTGATTATTTGGGTAGGCCCATGAGACATCCACCAGCTCCTCCAAAACCATTTCCGCTGGCTCATTTCTCTCTGTCTCTTTACCTCTTTTGTTTCCTCTTCTTCACTTATCAAAGCAGTTCTCAGACAGCAGTGATGTACCTGCAGAAATCAGGCTGTCTGCAGAAATGTTTCTCTGTGAATGTGAACGCTCGCGTGGAATGAAGGAAGTGGAGCAGTGTTTGTTTTGTATCTGTCTTGTGTTTGTCTTGGAGTGTGTGAATCAGAGCTTGAATGTTTTCTTTCACCTGAAGCCTGTTGTTTTGCCTCTGGGTGTAAACGCTGTGCAGTTTGAAAGGTGGAAAGTTCTTGAGATGTTTGATCATTTAAAGGGCCGTTGCGGAGTCACGAGGTTCGGCGTGACAGTTGTTTATGATGACAGAGCTTAAGGTTATTTTTTTTAAATGTTCCAGTACATAGGTCATACATATCAGTCAAATACAATTTTCTTTATTAAAATAACAGATCAAACAAATTTACAGTGTTGTAGCACCAGCAAAAAACAGTTATAAAAACAACACAATCCCAAGAGTGTAATAAGGCTTTGTCTTCATAATAATAAACATTACCACAGAGAAACAAGCTTACAAAACTAGAGAGTATTTACAGGGGTTTGGTATATGCTACAGTAAGCAAACCATGTGTAGTTCTATAATGTTTGGACCAAAGTAAACGGATCTGACAATGAATCTTGGGAGCAGAATGTCGATCAGTTGAACCTTGAGAGGTGAAGGTTTCTTAAGTTAGTATTGAGCATTTCTCTGTGGAATAAAACATCCTGGCAGCTGTGATTTTTAATTTTAACAAAGTGCTATTGGTGTTTTGAAACCAGTAACCAAAGTGTCCTGGTCACATCTGGTTCACAGGTGAAAGTTTGTGTCATGTGTGCACACCTGCTCAGCCTTTACAACGTCCTCGCAGATGTTGGTTCACATTTGCTGTATGATGATTCACGAGCAATCTGGTATTGCTGTGATGTCACTGTTGAAACAAACACAGGTTGCTCAACTCGCAAACACTTGAACAGGTTGTGTCCCACAGGCGTACAAATGGCGTCGCTGTATTGGATGACGAGGGTCTGCCCACTTTGAGTGGGCGATTGGCTTATTGTGTCTCCCTCTAGAAACACAGCTTGTCAACATTCCTCCAAACAAAGGCACCCACCAGGCGAATGGCCAAAATCCAGTTATTTTGTCGGCAATCTGGTGGGTTTGGTGTTCTTCTCACACTAATGTGATCTTTATCACAACGTCTCAGCTGTGTGCTGCTGCTTCACATCCTCTGTGCATTCAAACCATTGAGTGGATATTTATTCAGTCTTCTCTGTTTCTTCCCTTCTCCTTCCCTTTATTGGCACATGGTTTTCTGGAGAGAATGGCCTTCAGTAGAACATAGCACGCCAGACGCTTTCCCGAGCGCTTGGTTTTGTTAGGTTAGTGAGAGAGTTGATTTGGTGTGGCTGCTGGCCTTCTGTGTGCAGGCCTTGATTTAGACTCAAAAACTATTTTTTAACACAACTCTGAATCTGAATACAGTCTTCTAACATTGTAAAAAAAAAAAAAAGAAAATACAAGCAAGAGCTTTTCTTAGTGGTGAAGCCCATTTTAATTAGGTATTTAAATTGTTAATTCCTTCAGCATTGGAGAGCGCTCATGTTTTCCTCATTGTGGAAGTGAGGATCATAGTCATCCTGGAACATGTCTTGGAGATGATTTCCTGCCTGGATGCTTAGAAGTTGCCTTGGGTCAGATCTTGTGTCTGTCTAGCTCCTTTCCTGAACAGATTCAGAGTGTTAAGAAAAGGTAATTGTTTTCCAGTCAAGTGACTGATTTTCATCATTGTCTGAAAGCGTGATCTTGCTGGTTTGCCCCTGGAGCAGCAGGATGCAGAGATGTTTACGTTTTTCACCTCCGGGTGTTAGCTTGCGTTAATGGCATTTAGATTCTAGAGCTGTTCGAACATGCCGTCCCTATTGTTGCTCCACTCACAGTGGAAAATTTGGCTAGTTTTGCTCAGTCTAATGCCAGTGCTGGATACAGAATCATTTTAGAGGTTTTCTGACTGCTGGAATAGCATGCAAAGTCTGTTTTTTCTTCAGCCTTCAGTTCAGTACTGTGATAGTTACACTGACACAAATGCAAAAATCTGAAACGACGTAGCGAAGAAGTGAGATGATCCAGCTTGTTGATTATCAGCTTTGGCAATTGACCATTTAATGGCAGTCACACCTTTACCACAAAATACTGCAATTGTTTCTTCAGAAAATCAGGAAGATCTAGTTTTTCTTTGTTCTCACCAACAGATTTTGATTTACAAATGCAAAACTTAGCTCGGTGGCTCAAGGGTGTTCTTGTTGGGTTGCCAGGGCTTTTGCATGGTTGCTAAGCTCCTCTGAGTGTTTTTATAAGTGTTGCCATGCGGTTGCTAGGGTGGTTGTTAGGTGCTTGCTTACAGGCCCAAGTTATCATTGTTCCAGTTTCTAGATATGGTTTCCTTTTTCAATGTAATTCTGTGTCAATCGTCTGTCGTATTTTCCGGCAGTTGAAAATCACAAGTGTAATTGAAAATTGTAATTGAATATTGAATTTAATTAATCTGAAGTAATAGCACACCTTTTTTTGAACGAGTCACATAAACTGAAGGGTATTGCATGTCAGAAACAATTCAATACTCCAGGTTTGTTTCAATCTGCAACAATTAATATGAACAGTAGTATAAATGACAATAGCATGTATATAGTCACTATATTAGTAGAGCTGGGTTTCAATTGAGATTCCGATTCGTAAAGCCTTTAGGAAAATCTTTGGGCATTTAGCACAGTAATGCCATATGCTTTTACGGTTGTAAGTACTCTAAAGTTATGCATCCCTAAGGTGTTTCACATCTGATGTAGGTCTGCTGAAACAAATAGCCTCAACTACTACAAGCTGTGGCACTCAAAAAGAAACCTTTCCACGCATCCTTCCGTCTTTTCTCCAGACGGATGATCCTTTATTGTTTCTGAACGCCTGAAGGTGTAGACACCCTGTGCCCTTCAGAGTCTTTAAGTCACTTTAATTGAGTCTATTTTTTCCCCATGGGAAACAGATGATTGTTGAAGCAGCATAGCCTGTATTCTTACATCAGGTTCCAATTGTAGGCAGGGTGGCCGACAGGAGAGCGTTTCAAGAGCAGGTTTGGCTCACGTCCCAAATTCCTTAACTGTTTGTGTGTTTTTTGGTTGGACTTTGTCACGGCTGTGAGTCGGATGGATACTTGTGTGTACGGCATCTCCTGTGACATGAATTATCACTGCTTTTCTCTCAGATGTCTTCAAGAAGAAAAGTGTCTTAAAGTACAGTTTATCTGTGAATCTTTACCTCAGACCCTTGGCTGAAGGGCTTCACTTTGAAAATCCACCACAGATCTTTTGAAATGAAACACCACAGTTTCATTCCATCTGCTTTGAGGATTCTGAATGTTTTCAGTCTTCTTTGTACCCCAATTTGTCTTAACACAGCTTCCAAGGAAATGATAAACATGTCAAATACCTTAAGCAGTTCTGGTTCTGTTTATGGCCTAACAAAGCAATCCTCACGCACTAAACATTTCAGTCATTCAGGTACCTCCTCTGTCCCGGAGAGCAGATCTCAGATCAGTTGCTCAAGGGAATTTCTACAAACACTCACTGACTTTTCCATTGTTGCTTCTCCAGGTGTTCTGTGTGCTTTGATCTTCTGACCAACTGGTACTTTGAGAAAGAAGGGAGACTGTACTGTCACAAACACTACTGCGAGAAGTTCGGAGAGTTGTGTCATGGATGCTCGCTGCTTATGACGGGACCTGCTATGGTAAGAGCAACTGTGTTACCTTGTCTATCTTTTTGAGGCTGTGTTTACATTAATTTGGGTAAATTTGAATCTTCTGAATTGAATCTGTTTTGACCTTCGTCCACACTGAGATTGTTTTTATTCAGTGAAAACAGATCTTTTCAAAAACAATAATTGATTTGTTTAGTCATGTGATCTATTCTACACAAAACAATCAAGGTCAACAAGTCGGCCTATGTTGTACTGGCGTTTTTCTGCTATATCCACATTGGTGGTCATGTGGCATCCCAGCAATGTTAAATACATACGTTTTGGCAATTTGATCAATATGCTAAATACAATAAATTGCAAGTAAGTGTATTTAGACATTTCAGTGTGGATGAGCAACCTTTAAAAAAAAAAAAACTTGAAAACGGCAGTGGGAACGGAAACATTTTGAAAGGAAAACACCATTTTCAAATGTATCCGGATTTATGTGGATATAGTCTGAAAGATTTACTGGATTCATTGTTGCATGGAAGCGTGTTTGTTTGCCTTTCCAAAAGTTTTAGAACATTCCACTGTGTAAAATAGTTGATCAGGTAGACAGGCAAAGGTCTTGTAACCACACATGAAGGTTTCTCAAGGCAAAGCTTAATCTGCAAGAGCTCAGATAACATGCCATTGTCTCATTCAGTAAATATTTACACTGCTGTAACAAGTGGTTGAATAAAGGCTGAAAATCAATAAAGCAGATGTTTTTCCTGGTACTAAAGAGGTCATTAATAAGGTAAAGAAAGAATGATGGCAGACTTTCTTCTCACTTTTCTGTTTATAATATGCAGTGAATCAAATGTAAGTGATTATGTGCGAGGGGAGAATATAAAATTCATCTATTACCTTAGCTCTCGAATCTTCATTTCCCACCTGAAAACAGTGAGTGAGGTTTAAATTCCCCACTGCTGTTTCAGAAAGCACAAACGCTTAGCTGTGTCTGTTCTTGCATAATTCCAGCTAACTCAGAACATTCTCAGAACGTTCTTGCTATAACGTGAGTAGAACGTTTTTTAACGTTATCTATCATGTAAAAAAACGTTAGTTTTAGTGGAATGTTACGAAATTAAAAAGTCTGAATAACATTCTTAACCAACCAATAGCTTATATGTTGTCCAAAAAACTAGTTGTTTTGAACATTCATAGAATATTCAAAATAACACTTAACGTTTTTGTTACACTTTATGGAAACGTTCTTACAACCTAAAATTGTTATCTGTGGAGGCTGAGCCGTGAGAGACAGTGATGTGCATTCATTTTAGTTTTGCAGTCTTGCGGTATGAGTTAACTTCTAAATCAGCTTAGGAGATACTTTTCCAGTGTCAGTGGTTTTAGCAGTGCTGCATGAGACCCAATGGTTACCACATACTTCAATGTGAGAAAAGCATACAAACCTCACGCAGAGCTCCTATTTTTAATATTCATGCATTGGTTGAGCCAGTAGTTGACGGCGCTGACCATTTAAACAAATGTAGCTCTGTGCCTCTTTCAAAATGTCGCTCCAAGTGTTTTCGTGGGTGGTGTGTTAGTTTTGTGGTTAAAGATTTGAGACTGTAACCAAGAGGTTGTAGGTTTAAACCCCATACATGGTTATGAATTGGCTGAGACACTTATCCCTACATTACACATGGTTAGAATAAGGTTTTCTGTTCTACCTAATGAATTTATAATTGGGAGAAGACCACCTTTGTTCTTTTTAGGATATGTAAGTGATTGGTGTTCTTAAGTAGCGCTTGAATCCTCTTTGTTAAGCCGCCTTTGTTCAAGGGATAGTTCACCCAAAATTGAATTTATTTCCATCATTTACTTACTCTTGTGTCATTCCAAGCCTATATGAGACATTTTTTTTCCATCCATACAACAGAATTCAATGGGTGCCACTGTTGTTTGGTTACAAGCGCACTTCAAAATATCTTCTTTTGTGTTTCTCAAAAGCAAAAAAGGCATACAGGTTTGGAATGACATGAAGGTGAGTAAATTATGGGAGAATTTTCATTTTTAGTGAACTGTCCCTTTAATTTATGACTTGATTGGAGACCAACCTTTATTGCTGACTGCTATAAATGATCTCACTCGACCGGGATCTGGAGACTGAAATAGCCTTCAGCCAGTGTTGTGTGCTGTTGCATCATTCGTCTGGAATGTCTTCGCATGGGCTTTGAATGAGGAGCTTTGTCATCATGACCCTAATGGAAGCCATATTATCATAAAAGTGAGATTTATGAATCTGTCTCTAATGTCAACAAATCACCGCTTGCCAAAAGAGTTAGTTTTTAATTGAGTTAATGGAGAGCCTAAAATGCACTTTGAACAAAGTGGGGGAGTGAGAGAAGACAATTTTGCCAGCCAGCAAAACACATAATAGCCCTTTTCTGTTGGGCTCAGATCGAGGGTTGCCAAGTATTTCTGGTCAGGGTGCATTGCCAGTTGTGGGCTCAGAAGCACAAGCAACGGGGTGTCAAAACCACTGAAAGATTGGCTGAGGAAATAATGTCCTTACGGCTAAAGTGCTTGTTTGAATGTGATTGTGTATTAATTCATGGACCAACTATAATGCTGCATTTTCTGATGGATACTTTTTTTTTTAGTAATCTACACTCTGTTTTTGTGTTTAGACCTTTACAATAATGTTTCTTTTGCTAAAATTTTCCTAGTCCTCGGCACAGAAATAATGTTTTTTGCTTTGGGAAACATGCATACTAGTGCAATTTTTTTTTGAGCCAAAGTTAAACAACGTGCAACAAATATTTATGTATTTTGTATTTGCAATAATAGTTTTGTATTGAATTGTATTGCTAAAACAAATTTGTTAGAATTGTATTGCTGAAGCATCTGACAGCTATATGCTTTTTAACACACTTTAGCTGCAAAACAACAGCATGTGGTTTCAATCCATTTGTGCTTTTAAAACAAAATCGCATATCTCTGTTAACATTATCTAACTGGTATCGTTGGGCCATAGTGTACTTTCTGTATCAATGAATTCAGCTAGGTTTCTTTGCACATTATATTCTTGGACGAGAACTAATCTAAAGTAAATGAGCTGTGATGCAGAGAAAGCCACCCGAACTCATTCAGTGTTCAGTTAGCCGTGGTGATTTGAGTCTTTAGAGGAGGAGCTCCCTGCAGACCACTGCTGGGAAATGACCCTTCACACACACACACACACACTCACTCTGTGCTGTAACACAGGCGACTGTGACGCTCTCCAGTCACGTAAGCCCAAAGAAACATGAAGCATCATTCTTACTCACAGGTTAAACTGAGTGTCACGCTTTAAAATACACGTCCCTGGAGCACATGTAGACTGATTTCATTTTAATATGCGCAAATGAATTTGTAACTAAGCTCAATAGCTAGAAAACGCAAAACAACAAACAAGCAGACTTAAAATTCTCTTATTGCTTGTCTGCATGATTGTGGTGTGGGTTAGTCTGTATGTGGAGGCATGGCTTAACCAGCTGAGAAACCGCCCAAGAATCTGATTAGTCAAACCCTATGATCAGTGATTCACAGCTCAGTAAGCAGATCTGCTCATCGGTCTTATGTGGTTGATTGTAAATGAAACCTCAGCCTCATCATATACTTTCTCTGCTCAGCCAGAATGAAAAGAAGAGGCAAAGGGGTTTTTCAGTTGCAGTTAAGCATATTAAAGTCATCTGTTTCTGTTTCATAACGCGTTAATCGGCAGTTTCGTATATATCGCATTTATGTTTGAATTTATAATCCTTTGACCGACCGAATTAAGTGCTGTCGGCTGTATGTGTGCTTTATAACATCTTTCGAAGGTGTAAGGAGAAAAGCTACTATAAATGATTCAGGAGAATTGTGTGTTTCTAAGAAAAGACGTTTTCTTTTAAGTGGGTGTATGATTGAAATTTATTTCCTGGAGATCTTCAGACTGAATTGTTGTGTCTGTGGTTGTGTGCTCAAAGGCCCTTTTTTTGATTCATAATGACAGAGAGACACAAACAATAAAAGAATAAAGCCACGACGCATTTCTGAAAACAAAAGCCTTTTATTTTCTCAGAGTTGTGTATTTTCAGAGAAGCACTTGGAGAGTCAGAGTAGGCCTGCATTAGAGGCTTGACACATGGGATGTGTTGTCTAAGGACATGGGATCGTGGTACAGGGAGGAGTCAGCCGCATTATATCACCTGTGATAACAGACAGGCTCAGACACCAGCAGGTGTTAGAGAGTGCCGGCACGCACTCTTGCGTCACTACAGAGGAACGTGAACTGAACGAGGTTCTGCATCAGCACAAAGCAGATGAAGCGCAAAGAAGACTGAACCACAGCGCCTGAACCCGAGAAGACAGAGCGTGAAGCATTATTGAAAGATTTGGGGTGCAGTCAGACCTTAAAGATGTGTGGTTGAGGTGTCCAGTGTGGCAGGATGGAGATGTGCTGATCTGCTCTGGACTTTGGTGTGTTTCAGGTGGCAGGAGACTATAAATACCACCCTGAGTGCTTTGTGTGTTTGAGCTGCAGGGTGGTGATCGAGGAACGGGATACATATGCCTTAGTGGAACGTACAAAACTCTACTGGTGAGTAAACGTTACACATTTCAGCTATAAGCTGCACATATGAGTTGGTTCTCAAAAATTAGCTCCAAACTGCATTGATGACAAGCAATTTTTGATCATATTCAAATATAGTTCTATATACTTAAATGTAAATTAATTCAGGATTATTAATCTAATGATCTTCTGGTTTTGTATCTTAAAAGCTTTATTATTAACTTATAAATTATTAGATTGCTTTTTGTGTTGATCCAGTATTTCTCATTTGCTATTTAGCTTGCTTGTCCTCATCTGTTGTTTTCATCACAGTTGACACACACCTGAGTGTTTCATAACATGCTTCAAGCTGTTTTTCTTGTCAGGTCTTGTCGTAAAAGTTGAATCAGCTTTGTCACTCTCTCTCTCACTCATTCACACAGTGGTAAATGCTACAAGCAGGTGGTGCTTACACCAATGTTGGAGAAACGTGGTTTGGCTGACTCTCCCACAGACCTGCTCCCACACACGGTGACTCTGGTGTCCATGCCGGCCGCGACCAATGGCAAACGTGGCTTCTCGGTCAGAGTCATCCGAGACTGCACCAGTGCCACAGTCAGCGTCCAGGTCAAAGAGTAAGAGCAAATAAACACACTTGATTTGACGCAACAGCACTGGATGCGTTTCTCACTCAGTCTTGCTTGAGGTCAAGAGTCAAGATTTTTACTGTACTAGTTACAGTTGTACTAGTTAAGTTCTTATTTCTCACAAGAAAGACAGGTAGTAGGGCAACAGACAATAAATGACAAAGATAATAAAATATAACAGAATATACGATAAAGAACAAACCAGGACAAATAATGAAAATAAACAAAAACAAATCAAATTACTTTGTGAATATGGAAACCTGTTTGCAATAAAAACAACAGATAAAAACCTTTCACAGTATAATGATGCCATCTAGGTAATGATGAAGTGACAGTGGTGTTAAAATGTCAAGTGGGGATAAATTGTGTCTATGCAGGTATTTTTAAAGTATGAGGTGTGTGTTCATAGTTCCAATGTTCAGATAAACTAAGGAACATTTGGTACAATGGGGACGTGCTGAGGAAGGTTGTTTACCATCTCAGAGATTCACCGCAGTGTGGACACACCTCATGCCAGAGATGCTGTAAACGGGATGTGTTGCATAACTGTGGTGACATTACCACTGCTGTTGGATTGAGGGCACTAACTGACACTTTCAGTTTTCCATAACACAATTTCCTCTCGTTATTCCCAACCTCAGAATAACCTCCCAAACCTCTTATTCTTACAGAGTTAGAGGGATGCACATCAGTCCCGAGGTTCGGAACGCTATCCACGTCGGGGACCGGATTCTGGAGATCAATGGGCTCCCAGTGTCGGCTCTGATGGAGGAGGAGGTACTTTCCATTTTACCACAATATTACTTGGAAGTAGGGTGAGAGTGTGCCATTGTTAAAGCTGCAATCTGTAACTTTTGCCTCTCTGTCGCCATCTCTGTTTAAAACAAAAAAATCACAGAATACTGTACATGCTTTTTCTTAAGTATGTTGAAGCCAAACTGACATTTCCTGGGAAATCTGACCCAGCAAATTATAAAATCATTATTATAAACTTACCATTGAGAATCGTGGTAAGGTAAGAAAAGTGTTTTGAATACTGAGCTGTTATGTACTCACTCAAAACTGTCTTTTATTTTTAACAAAAAAGGTACGGATTACAGCTTGTAACATGTTAAAGCAATGAAAATAATACTGAAGAATGGCACAGGAAACATATGGAATACAAATGAAAACAATCAGATTATAACTTGCCCCGACAAATACAGTGACACTCCTTTCATACCATGATAATTGCATTAATGGGGTCACGTACTGACACTTACACTACTCCCTGTGACAGCCTGTGTTTGTTACAGGACTTTAATGTGTTTTTGATTCAAAAGCCATTTAACTTACTCTGATTTTTATAATGCACATCACACTTGGCGGTCTGTAACTTTTGCCTCTCTGATGTCATCTCTGTTTGAAATAAGAATTGCAGGTTACGTTGCGTACAGCTCAAATTATGAACCGTTATTATAAACTTACTGTTATTATTCAGGGTACGATAAGAAGACCGTTTTGCATAGTAATCTGTCATGTACTTGCTCAATAACTGATTTTTTCATTTTTTAACCAAAAAAAGGTAACGTATTGCAGCTTGAACGTTTGCGCAAGGTGTTTGTAGATGTTTGAGAAACAAGGTGGTAATCGTTTTTTTTAAAATATAAGTATTAAGCAAGCAGATTTCAGATTTCAGCTGTTAAATTCATACCTGTTTTGGAAGAGGTGTTTATTTGTATAGATTCACTTTTGAACTGGTTTGGCATCTGTTCAGTGGAAACACTCAGCATTCTTATCGTGCATTCACAAATTTGATTTAGTCTGAATTCCACTGCTTCACTTTACTTTCATTCTGGATCAGTTCTTTAATACGATCATGGACACAGAAGTTTTTGATCTGTTGTTGTTTTCAAGGTTCAGTCATAATCTGTCTTACATTATGACCAGTCTGAGGCTCAGTTCCTAAAATGTGGGTCTTCATTACTGGATATCTAGATTTGTAGACCTAAAACAATATTTAAAGTCAAATATATTCCACTGTTTCTGTGTATATTCAGTGTGCGCCTCATCTTTTGCGGTGTTTAGAAAGACCTTTTGTGTGTTTTTAAGGCTCTTGGTGTGATGGGAAGTAATATCAGTGTTATCTCAGTAACCAGCGCTTGTACGCGATGGTACTGTTCTCATTCTGTAAAATAAAATAAAGCCGTCCTGTAGCTTGTACTTGTTCCTGTGGCATTTAGGATGCACTGTGTTCCTGTGGCTGTCATTGAATGTCATTCTGAATTCTGATTGGCTGTCGCAGGTGGAGGACCTCATCCACCGGACCACTCAGACACTGCAGCTGCTGATTGAATATGATCCAGTAAGACAGCGATTGGACCGACTGCGTCTGGGTTCTCCACGCAACCAGATGGGGGTCCCGGCTGCCTCCCGCATGCGTCTGTCCTCCCCATCCGATACTGAGATTGAGCGGAGCGATTCTGCAGACAATGGGACGTTAAAGAGAAGGTCCCTCAGGTACAGTATATCATCCAGTCAGCTCTCAGCACTGGACTTAATTTAAGGGAATCTTTTTCAGATATATATATATTTATAAAATGTTGATATTTTGTGTGTTATAGACGTAGCAACAGCATCTGCAAATCTCCAGTCTCTGCATCTCCTAAAGACCCCCCGGTTCTGACCCGGGATATCGGGCGCTCCGAATCCCTGCGCTCTCCTTCCAGCTGCTCACATCGGATCTTCCGTCCCTGTGACCTCATTCACGGAGAGATCCTTGGAAAAGGCTTCTTTGGACAGGCCATCAAGGTGCACCATCTTAAACAGATTTTTCTCACCTATCTCTCGTACCTTCATTCATAACTTTTTAGACTGATTCAAAGTCAGATTAGTTGTTGACTGATCACCATTGATCCCTACTGCAAGCTTTGTAATGCAATACAGTGTATTTTAGTGCTTTGTATTACATAACATTCCTTAAAATAAATGGATTTCAATATAGAACAGTTCAAATCATAATTCTGTATGTTGTGTGTGTAGGTGACCCATAAAGCAACAGGTGAGGTGATGGTCATGAAGGAACTGATCCGCTGTGATGAGGAGACACAGAAAACGTTTCTAAAGGAGGTACAATGATTTTCCTCTTTTTCCTAGCTGTTTTTCATTCCTCCATCTGATTATCTCCTTGATGTTTCCATATCCTGTTTTCCCCTTTCCATCCCTTTGTTGTTTGCACTCAGGGTCAGTATCAGGGTGTGATTTAAACGGCAGATGAATCAGAGCCATGTGGCGCCGCGCTGCAGCGGTGCTTTAGGGTCTGTGGTTTGTGAGGCTTAGATCAGGCTTGGAAAAGAGAAACAGGCTTGGATGTATCCTGTCTCCATTCAGTTCCAATCACTTTAAGAGTCTTATTAATTAGTGTTTCTGTCTCTCGTTCTCTTTCAGGTTAAAGTGATGAGAAATATTGATCATCCACATGTACTGAGGTTCATCGGGGTTCTGTACAAAGACAAGCGACTCAATCTGATAACAGAGTTCATCGAGGGAGGAACGCTGAAGGATTTTATCAGGAACACGGTGCGTCCTGACTTATTCCCTTTTCCTGTCCTCCTGGCCGTGTGAGGGGCCGTACATCATCTGTGAGCATGTTTGTGACCTGGCTCACCTGATATGAACTTCATGAGGAGGAGATCAGGGTATAGGGACTGGAAAAACACACACACACATACACACAGTTAGTCAAATGGTTGCAGAGAAGGTATGAAGTGTTTCCAGGTGAGGGATTCCAGGGGGAATGTTTTCCAGATCACCCACTTGGTTTGCTTCAAAATAAGTTTCAACAGCAAACATGAGCATAACACATGAGATCTCTCCTGCAATCTGTCTGTTGCACTGTCATGATTTCTATAAAAGTCAGTGTGTGTGTAATTCCGCTCTGCAATAGCTGCCATTATGTAACAATTTCCTATGTAATTGATTGTTGCGTGTTGAGTGCAGTCACACGGCTTTGTTATATTGTGGTCATAAACTAGGTCAGCAATTCATCTCTTTATCTCTCTTTCTTCCCCCACAGGACCCATTCCCATGGGAACAGAGAGTTAGTTTTGCAAAGGGAATTGCGTCTGGAATGGTGAGTGATTTCTCGGGTCTGCACACGTATTGCATTGTCCTCACTGACTGCCGTGTGTAATTGTGCAAGAACAGTTTGTAATATGTAATCGTTTGGGGTGGGGGCTGGGAAACCTGTTTGAAAGCAGTCATTATTTTTGCTGTCGTGTTTGGTGTCGCCAGAGGCAGCTGAAACAAACCTCACTCCTAAGCTATAAATGTAATGATTACATTGATGTAGCCTGTGCAAGTGTTGACTGATGTTACAGGTTAAGAGTTTAACAGGATAATAAATGCAAACACACTGTCTCTATGGTGTCATATTCCTGTATACATTACACCATGTCCTAACAAGACATGGTTCAATAAGGCAACTGGTAATTTAAGTTAATAGTGTAAGTATGCATTTCTTTAGCCCCGCCCACTTTGGAATCTCATTGGTTTAAAAAAATGTTGCTCCACTTAACTGTATATTAAACATCAAGTATGTTCTGACTGGCTGTCATTGTGCGAAAATCCCATGCAATATTTTTCAAGTTTGTAGTGAACAGGCGAGAACATGCCTTCTATAGACTTGTAAACCGATCACATAGTAATTAGTTGAATAGAAAGACAATGTCCTGTGTCGTCGTGGGTGTTTTGTTGTGCGTTGTGTTGCTTAGCGCCACTATGATGACATCATTTCAGTTTCCGCCTTTGTTCTTTTTGATATTGTATTGATGAAGAGACAGACACTGTATAATGCTGTATAATAACTGTATAAACCTTATAATGACATATTCGATCTCTCTGCCCCGATTGATCCGATTGTCCTTCTCTTTCAGGCATATCTGCATTCAATGAGCATCATACACCGAGATCTCAACTCTCACAACTGCCTGGTCAAACTGGTATGGGAGGCGTTTTACTGTCTCACCCATGCCACATATAACTGGTAGAGCATAGTGCTAACAACACAGAGGTCATGGGTTTAAATCCCAAGGAATGCACATAATGATAAAATGTATTGCTTGAATGCACTGTAAGTTGAATGAACGAGTCTGCTAAATGTTTAAGCATAAACAGAGTTCAAAGTCTCGATTCAGCTTCTCTTGGGAGCACAAGGCCTAGAAACAGGCTTTCGTACTCAAGGATAGCTGACAGGTCTGCGTCAGCACAAACCAGTGTTGAAATAGACAAGGACCCAAAACAAGTTACGTAACAGTTGAGTAGGAGAGAGAGAGCGAGAGAGAGAGCGAGAGAGAGAGCGAGAGAGAGAGCGAGAGAGAGAGCGAGAGAGAGAGCGAGAGAGAGAGAGCAGTCTGTGAGGGGACTGTTTATACTTTAGAACTGTGTACACTTGCACTTGCTTTCTGCCCCTCACTGACCTCAGCCATTCACATAATCGATCAGAGTCAATCACATGATACGCCATTAAAGAACCTTTATTACCAGAACAAATGGCATGCGTTTAAGATTTGGTCAAACATTTTTGTGCTCAAATTTGTATCATGAGACTAGCACATTGTATCTGTCTTGCTAGAAAAAGGGCAAACATATGCCTAAAACAATGAAATGGATCATTTATGTTATCTTAAGTTATTTTACTAACTATTATACTCGAGTAAGTACACTGGCCCTGAAGTTTCTGCATTGTTTACGTTTGCATATGTGTTGTTAGATGTCTTTGCTCTTGTCTGCCCCCTGCAGGACAGTACTGTCGTGGTGGCAGATTTTGGTCTGTCTCGTCTGGTGGTGGAGGATAAGGTCAAGCAGCCGCCGCCTGACAAACCGACCAATAAGAGGAGAGTACTGAGACGCATCGACCGCAGGAAACGCTACACAGTGGTGGGGAACCCGTACTGGATGGCTCCAGAGATGCTCAATGGTGAGGAGAGGGAATTACACACTTGAGTCAAGACTGTACTAAGACCGTCCAGGTTTTTCTCCTGAAAATCAGGAAAGTTTCTGTTGATGATGATACAGTATCTTAAATATCTGGACTGGTAACAGGTTTAATTCCACATGAGTTTCTCTGTGCAAAAAGGCTTTTTTATAATCCACTTAACCCTGGGTTAATATCTTTAAGAACACTTTTAACCCTAGGTTAGACATACTTAATTACTTTAAAAGTTTTTGCCCTGAATTGCACACAAAGGTTTCTCAAGCGAATTGTCTTGTTTAGCAACGAACAACAGTCCTAAATTACACAAGGTTTGTCAGATTAATTACTAAAACTGTAAAATGTGGAAAGATTCAGAAGATCCTGGATTAACAGTTTCATGTGTGAAAATCTCCAGGGTTGCTCCACAGGCCTTTAATTACTGTAAGTCAGTTTGTATAAAAGCCTTCAGCTAACTGACAAGTAAACTAATGAAGTTTGACTGCCACACTGACGTACTGTTTTAATGTTCTGTAATTAGTGGCAAAGGACTTTTATTGATGTTGTGTTCATGGTTTCTGTGTTACATTTAGTCAGCATCATCTGCTATAAACAGCAATATTTGAGTTTCTTGATCCATGTCTTTCATTTGTGTAAACAGGTAAACGCTACGATGAGAAGGTGGACATTTTCTCCTTTGGCATTGTGCTTTGTGAGGTAAGAGACGTCTGTTGTGGTAAACATCTCACAGGTTTTATAACCTTTACGAGGACATCATGTGCCTTTAGCACTGAATGTAATTTATGCAAGAGTTTGCATTTAAATGCTAAAACAAAAATAATGTTACGTTCGACTTGAGTTTTTATTCTGGCTTTTTTCGGACTTTGTTTCTTTTATCATGGTTTTATAGATTATCGGTCAGGTTTATGCAGATCCCGAGTGTCTTCCAAGAACGCCAGACTTTGGCCTCCATGTTCAAAAATTCATGGAGAAATTCCTTCCTGAGGACTGCCCTCCCGCCTTCTTCCCATTGGCTGTGGCTGGTTGTGACCTCACCCCTGACAACCGGTAAGTGTTTACTTTTTCAAGGGGAGTGACAGTGGCACATAAGTCACGGCAATTAACCGCTTGACATGCCCATATATCATATCTCTCTTATTTATATGTTCACGAAGTCTTGTATATACTTGCTATATATATTGCTGACACGTCTATTTTATTTTTAACATTACGATAGGCAGTTTCCTTTGATTTGCAAATCATAACTAAATATTATAGTCTCAATTGACATAAGGTAATAAAAAAGTATCACGCTTTTTCAAAAATGAGTGTCATGTCAACCTTTATTGTCTGTGTGAAGAATACATTTAATGTAGCTGCACTATAAACAGTGGTAACTGAAATGACCTCGTAATAGATGGAAATGCGTCTCTTACTCTCTTTCTGTTGTGTTTTTCAGGCCTGCCTTTCAGAAGCTGGAGGACTGCTTTGAGGCATTAACTCTGAATCAGGAGCTGGGAATTCATCTACCTGCTGAACTGGATGAACTTCAGCAGAAGTTCTTAATGACTTATGGACAAAGTTCTGGAATTGCATCCGAGAATCAGGACAGCAACAGAACCTAATCAACAGCAGAAATGGCCTGGAATGTTTTTTTCTTTTTTTTGGGTTTACAGAACTGAACCAGAGCAAATATCTCGGATTTATGTACAGAGAACACAGACGTGGCATGTCTTGAAAAAAATTGTCTCGGCATTCAGAACTTTGAGGGCATTTCTGGAGCTGCAAAGTGCTCTTCGCACGATTCTGTTGAGGGAACAGGTACATTTCAGACAGCAAGCTACGCTTTTTGCTTTTGTCTTCCATAACACACTAATTTGGTTGGTTTAGTGTGCAAACATTTAAACAAGTGCACCTACCACTTGAGTTTTGTCAGGTGACCCTGGAATAAAGTCAAACATCAAGTTAGTGCAGCAGATATTGCACGTCAGTAAGGCGTTGATGGGGTATCTCAACCTTCTGTTGAAATAAAACGACAAAAGTGGATGTTACATGTTCATAGTGTAGCGTCTGTTGTATTGAAGTATTGTGATTTCAAAAGTTGATCAAATTAATTTAGAAGCTTTTGTTGAATTCAATGTTTAAAAACGCCATGAACTAGGAATGTAAATAATTCATTGTTGAGCCACGCTGCCCCCCAGGGGTGGGTGTGCTTATGAGCACTCAGTTTCTGGACCACTAGCACTTGAGTCATAACCTTTTTAATTCTATAACCAATAAACTGAGATCAAACTGTTATGAACGGAAGTAACACGGTTCTGAGTTCTGATCTGGTTTTCTATATGTGGTTAATCGGAAATGCGTCCTTTATTGTAGCTATTTGGTGCATCAGCTGTTTAAAAACTGGACTGTTCATGGACTCGCCTAATACGTATGCCATTGCACGGCAAGAATTATTATTTTCAAGTGTAGTGAAATGATAAGTGAGATCGTAATGCTGGATTTTGACAGGCCTTTTCAAAGTGTTTTTGACACGTTATTGAGACAGGGCAGAATCACAATATTCAACGAGTGACGTGAGGATGTTTGTAAATGATGTATCCCTCACTTTGATCACAAATGTTTAACTTAAAACTGGATAGATTTTTCATGTTTGTATAAATCTGAAGATTCAGCACATTTGGGGATCGTGTATTTGTGGTTCTCAAATGTTTGTAGAATGTTAAGCTGTGTGTGTTTTTTTCTAGACTTTATCAAAGGTACCGGTATGTACAAATTATAACCACTGCTTGTACTCCACAGAATTTCTTACACTAATGTTTTGTGAATAAAGACGAGTTTAATAAGCACTGTGTGTTCATATTGTCACTTATTCTCCAACACTTTAACCTGCCCTTCCATTTAGTTTGGACTTTTTTTACCCCTTTTTTTAAATCAGGCACAAGGAGGCGCTGTTGTAATTGTTTTAGCAGGTGACAGTGGCCTTGACTCAAAACAGGTGTGAATAACCTGGTGTAATACAGTGAAAATATATATGTAATAATAAATAACAGTCTTGTGCTTAATAATAGTCAACCTTTTATTTTCATAGTGTGCTTGTGCTTGAATTGTAAAATGCTGCAAGACTGTCAAAAAGGTCAACAATTTTCTTTCAGTTATTTTATTTCACAGCAGTAAAAATCTGCCAGACATAAAAATGCACGTAGGAGCTTATGGAAACGATCAGTCACAATCCAGTGTTTAACAGGAGAAAAAGAAATGCATTCATCAGAAACCGAAAATCAAAAGATTCAACGGTTGTCAAACTGTTTGTGGATGATGAATTTTTAGAATTACACTCTCTACAAAATGCAAAATAAAAATGTTAAATGTTGTTTAAAATGTTTAGATGTCACTGTTTGTCAGTAAATGGCGACACCTTGTACTTTATTCTGTCGTCACGACTTTTTGATGAACTGTAACCCCAGCTGTACCTAAAAATACAACACAATCTATATTTTAAACAGTTCAAAGCACGCGGTTCCTGACCATACGGAAAGGTCTAAATCGGACAGAGGAACATTATAGGACAAATAGGACAGGATACAACATTTACCCATAAGCCCCTTAACAGACGTCTTCAACGCTCATTCATTTTTTTAACTTCATGCGAACCACAGAAGCAATGGTACATTCAAATGTGATTCACTAAGGCATCATCTCCACAATTCTGCGTTTTATTTCTGCTTTCCTCCATTTTAAGTCAAACCCTTCACCTAGCACAGACAACTCCAGCATCCCCGTACATAACCTGCCTGGTTGAATATGGATTTCCAGGATAAGACTAGCAAAGGCAGTTTACTTAGAATTAGCTCTTACTGCTTATGAATGCACTGCTCCCTATATACCCAGCTAACAATTTTAGGTTGTAAGAATGTTTCTCTAAAGTTTCTCCATTAACTAACAAAAACATTAAAAATGCTATTTTGAAAGTTCTAGGAACGTCTAGTTTTCTAGACATTTAGAAGTACTGTTTGAAGAACATTTAGATTGTTTTTAATTCTGTAACATTTTTAAAATGTTTTACTAACAACTTAAGAACAACGTATATGATATATAACATTGAAAAAGTATTATTAACATTACTGCAAGAATGCTTTTTGATCATTTTGAGAGAACCTTTTAGAGAACATTAGCCAATTCTGAGAACGTTCCCTGTCAGCTGGGTGAAAAGTGTAGAGCGCAGCTGTAAAACATCAGTTACACAAGTTCAGCTTTTAACTGTTCCCTCCATCTCTGTTGCATTAGTAAAAGAGAAGGCAGGAAATAAGTACAGATTGTCTTCACTCTTAAACCTATATCATCAAATCATCTGATACATACTGAACATGACCTTTGGAGAAATGCACTTAAAACATACTTGCCTATTTTTCTCCATAAAAATCCCTAACATGCACATTTATACAAAACCACCTTTTCTCATTCTGTCCGATTCACAGCATCCTACTTTCCCCAACAGCTCCAGCTGAGGAAACAAGGACACTATCTGGAAGTAAATCTTTCCATGGATCCCCTGAGGGTGTGTGCCCTACCTTTACTGTAAATCTGAGCTGTAAAGGCAGGGCACAGAAGCGGAGCTTAAAAACAGGAAGTGGACATGGGGTTTGGTCCTCTGAGATTCCGCAGTCCTGCATAGACGTTTTAACTAGACCTGTCCAGGCGGTCATTCTGGCTCCTCCCTCAGGCTCCGGGGGTCCCTGTCGCTGGCCCCATAAGGGGGTCGCCCCCCTCGGCAGACTCCTGAGTGGGGGTCTGGTTGTTGGATTCGGTGGAGATGACGATTGTGTTCTCGTCCACCAGCTCACAGGTGGGGTTAGCGAAGGCGGAGAGCGGGAGGGTGATGCGGTGCATCTCACGCTCGTAAACACGCTGGTTGTGTTGTTTCTTAAGGTCACGCCCCCTACAGGACAAACAATAAAGAAGCAAGTCATGTTTCACGTGATTTAAATCATGTTTCACTTCATTCATAATCACAAAGATTCATACATAACCCACAACTCAGTTGAGTTTGAACCCGTTGCTCATTATCTGTTCAAGTGATACAACAGGGTCCAAAAGTTTGAGACCACCAGTAAAAAAACTTCTCTTTTACATGTCTTAATACAGCATTTTTTATAATCAATTACAAAAATTATCAGCGTAACAAATTGAATAAAACTTAAAATGTACATGAATTTCAGATTTTCTGTAAACATTTGGTAAGTTGCTTTGATGTCAAATGGAGAAGATTTCTAGTGACCTAGAAATCTTCTCCATTTGACATCATAACCCCACTGTACGATATCAAATAACTATTTATCATTCCATGGAAAATAGTTTTAAAAGTCATTTTTACAGTCTGTGCAGAGAGCCATTCTGAATTACATAATCCTCCAAAACCAGTAACTTATTCCGCAGCTTCTGCACTCCATTTGCTCTAAATATTCAGAACATTATTAAGATGAATCCAGTACAAGCGCACTTAAGTTGGACTGTAATATCTCACTGTGAGGAACTGAAGACAGAGTTATGTGCCTTCGTTTTCTTCTATTTTTAGTGCTGAGATATTAATGTGCTACTGTACAGAGAGAGACAGTTCTGATTCATCATCCAGTGTTCAAGCATGTCTTTTGCAGATTGCGGTGGAAGAGCTCGAGATTCATTTAGATGAAGAAGTGATGTCTGATGTCCAGTTCTTTCTTCCTTACTTGTAGCCATTCTCTCTATCTCTCTCTATCTCTCTCTGTTTTAGGCAGGCCTGCAGTAGGTTATGTAATCCTCCTGCTCTCTGTTATTCGCAGCACACTCAGCTCTTCCCATGTCTGCTCTGCAATGGGATCCGCCTGATTAGGACTGATCATATCCTGTTTAACAGTGTAAGGTCATTTAGAGTCATGAGAGCCATGTGATGTCCATCATGTTTCTTGCAGGTGACACTGTCATGGTATTATAGACTGAACCCAACTCAACTCCCAACTCCTAACTCCTGTTTATTAATATTGAGCCAAAAAGATCACAAGCAAACTGGTGACACGCACATCGTGTCAGCTGACATGCACGCTGCCCGAGGTTATCAGGTGTCCTGCCAGCCTCTTCAACACAGCAAAAACTGTCAGGAACTTGTGGGGGTCATATTTCACCCCAAAATCAAACAATTATATTCTGCTTGACAATAATTTGCCTGTTTTGCACCACTGAGATTTCTTTAATCAGGACATTATTTTCATGATAATTCATCTTATTTTCCCTCCTTCATTCTTGCTATTGCAATACAAAGTTGTTTTTACTGTAACTTGAAGAAAAGAGTCCTAAAAGTCTTAAAATTGTCTAAATGTTCTTAATTTTGGGGTGAAATGTGACCTGTTTTAAATTCTGTGGTTTGCTAACATGTTCAGTATCTCAAGCTGGATTTTGGTTTATATCAGCACCAACATGTACACGTCAAAACAAGCTCCTATATATAAACAGACAAGAATCCTCCAATAACTACACCCACCCATCCTCCAGCTCTCTCTCTCTCATGGCAGTACAGTGGCACCATGCTGGTGTTTAAAGGGTATGTGTTGTTATCTAATGCTCAGCCTTGTGATCACAGAGATGACATTCAAAGCAACCAGTAAACACAATTCTTTATCTTTTTCCACAGATAGCATGTCTGAACTTGATAAAACCCACTACCAACTATCTGCCCAGTTAACAATTTTATGTTGTGAGAACATTTCCATAACGTTGCCATTGATATTAAATAACGGTAAAAATGATATTTTTATCTAGGAACGTTTGAAATGTCCAGCTTTTTAGAAGTCGTATTAACGTTATTGCTTGGTGACGTTATTGAATGTACCCTGTTAGTTGGGTGCAAACTCTAGCCAAACAACAGCTTCAGCTTTAGCTTTTCCTTTTATCCTGTATGTTGTCCTGCTCTGTTAACTGCATGTCTGTGTCTATTCTCTGTTCTGAATGCACGCTATACTGAGGTACTGCAGAAGCCCACCAGGTATCGGAATAAAGCTTTTTTGTGTTTTGTTGTACTGACCGTTTGTAGAAGTATCCCATTGTGATGCCACCTCCAAGAAGAATGATGATGGCCATCATGAGAACAGCGAGCACATAACCTAGCATGATACAAAAGATGAGAACTACAGCCATGAACTTCTTAGTTCTTCTGGATATAGTACACAGACATCTTAAACAATGTACAACCCAAACCAGTTATCCCAACTCAGCCCTAAGACTAACTCTAAGCCTAAACCTGTTTGGTTGATAAAACTGGGACAGAACCAACATGGATGTTCAACCAGGAACATGTCCTACTTCATGAAATTATAAGCAAAAATAAACCAGATTAGCTGCCGTAATAATAATAATACTATGATCTCTTTAGCTGCTTTGCATTTTGCATTTACGATAGGGAGGGTTTATTCATCTCAGTAATAGAACCTACCAAGCGTTCCAAGATCTTTCTTCTTCTTAGGTCCTGTTCTGACCTGCTGGTGGACTCCTTTCACGGGCTGCACCTCCGCACCCTTCCCCTGTGAGGGGAAAGACTTTGCAGGATCAAAGGTCTCCACCATCCGTGGACTGGGGGATGGAGTAGCAACAGCCTCCTCTGTAGCCACGGCTTCTGTTGAGTTGTGTTCTGTAGGGTGACAGATGTAAACATTTATATGAAAGATCTTCATACAGATACATTATAGATCCTATATAGCTTAAATAAAACCTTTAAAGCATGCAGAGAAAAGCTAGTTCAAAACAGCCCTAGCTTGTTTTTTTACTATACACATGCAAATGTTATGCTTTAATCCATTTATTTACTTTTGATGCATTTGTAATGGGAAAAGGTGAGGCTGTTTTCATTTAAATAGGGCATCAGGTGCATGTTATATGCTGCTGTCCCGCGGGAATAGCTTGCTTCTCATGGCACGGTCCAGCCCTCTGGATTTTTTTCTTCTCACTCTATTCTGATAAAGTTGTTTACACACCCCAACAGAGTTGAAGTACGTGACGTAACAGCTCAGCTACCCAATCAGCAGCATGCTTTTCTCAGCCAATCAGAATCTCAGATGGCATGGCCTGCACCTTCTCTTTAACAGCTGCAAGATCAGTTTCCTTGTTTGTTCCTTTTGTCCCAGATGACGAGCCTCAAGGCTGATGAGTTTAGACTCGTGATGTTGTTAAACTTTATCTGTCTCGGGCAGCTTGCAGAGTCAAAGGATAAAGGAAACAGCACCAGCTACATCTGACCGACTGGCCCAGTGGTCTTAATATTTAGTTTTTTTTCTAAAAGGAAAAGACTGCAGCTAGAAGGGAACGTTCTCGGAACATTGGCTAATCTAAAATCTCTAAGTTCTCTCAAAGTTGTCATAAAATGTTCTCGCAGTAACGTTACTAGAACTTTTTAAATGTTATACATCATAAACATCAAAAACATTATTCTTAAGTTGTTAGTGGAACATTTTAGAAAATTAACTAAATGTCTGAAAAATGTTATTATAACCAAGCAATAACGTTAATACAATGGGCAATGTAAACGTATCTAGAACTTTCAAATAACATCTGTAACATTTTTGTTACTTAAGGGAACGTTACAGAAACATTCTTACAACCTGAATATGTTAGCTGGGATGTACTTAATTAATGGCACAAAAAAATCAGAGACGTTAATCCCAACGCCGGAGTTCAGAGGAAGCTTAGGGAAAAGTTAATGCACTAAAATACGTGGTGTTGAGCTTACTGACTCCCTCGAGGATGTTTTCCTAAAACCACTTTACTTTACTTTCCCACAAAAGGTTTTCTCATTCCTTCATTACGTGAATATTGTTTAAATCAGCTCCTCTCAGATTCTAGGAAGCAAAAGTGTATGGAAGCAGTCGTGAGTTAGTAAGAGCCAGTTGTGAAATGTCTGAGAAAGGCATGAATTCAACAGCACACGTCCATAAATCAAACATTGACACATTTCACGCTGGGTGCATCATACAATCTCAACATAAATTCATATATAGAATTTTATATGAATTTTAAAATATTAATTGTAATATTATTTAACAGTGAACATGGCTACCTTGGCATGTTGCGATATTACATGCTTGTTTCCGGGCAACCCCGCTGGAATCGGACACATAGCACCAGGGCTTATCTGAGCCGTCCGGGTTGCGGCAGAAATTATGGTCACCAACACCTACAATCAAAAAGAGAACAACACAATGAAAACTTTTAAATCATTTTTTCTAAACATTCACGGTCAGTGTGGCTGTTTAAAATATAGTGCAGTAACAATGACAATTCAATAACAATGCAATAACTTTATTATGAGCCTGATATGTCATGTTTGTCTTCTGGATTAGGGAATTGTGCTTACTCACTTTTTCCAGTTAGGGCCCATAACATCATCTGGGCATTATGCCCATCCCATATATAATCATGATTTATACATATTTATACATAGATTTATACATATACATATTTATGATATATTTTAACATATAGGATAATGTGTAATGCTGAGAAGATGCATGTTGCTCTCCCTCCTGCACCAACACAGTTTTGCTGTTTTGGGTTTAACTTGCAAATGAAACCTTTGATTTCACATTGCATTACGAACCGATGTGCAATTAAATTAAATTAAATTAAATTAAATAAAGTGGATGTTAAAAGGGACATGTTACCTGTATCAATGTCCTTAAACTTCACATTTATCCTGCTCCAGGTCAGGCACACACTGCCTGTAAACGCATGCTGTTGTCTTCCCCTGTAGTCCTTCCCATCGGATGTAACGCAGTCTGGAAAACAAATGGACTTTCATTTCAGTCCATGCATGCAAATCAGAGCAAAATCAACATGCATTTGTTCCCATTTCTACAAGAAAATCTGCATGTCGACTTACTGCAACATTTCACAAATGCAAAACGAGAGGAAAACAAGCCCCCCATGTACGCATGCAAGTCTGTTTGTAAACCACTTTCAACGCATCGAGCGTGAACTGTTTTCCTAACAAGCCAGTGCGATGAAAACCAACATGAAACCGTACCTTTAACAACAAATGAAGAGCCCGACGAAACGGAGAAAAGCAAAAACACAAGGCGAACCAGCCGGAGCATTTTACCGACATGAGCAATCGTTCATGACGAAGTAAAACAAGAAAGCAATGCGTTTTAACGGAGGTCACACTAAACAGGACTGAAGCAGGAACTCCTGCAGGAGCTTCATGGTCCTAGAAACATCTCCTCTCATGTGCAAACGTGCGATTACACACACCAAACACGAATATATTACAAAGATTTTATCCCTCAGACTGATAAACGACAGAAAAGCACAGCCTTCATGTTGTTTTATCATCAGTTATTTATAGAAAGATGCGATTTGACCTTCATATTGTGCTTTTTCCTCTCTGTGTACCAAACACACGTTTATGCACTTTTGTTAATGCTTACTTTTACCCCCAGTATGTATATATTTATATGTTTTGCACAGAAAAAATATCAAGAATATCTATATATGTAGGGCCTACTTACTGTATGAGCTTTGTAATATATACTGTATGGCTTTGTAATAATGCATTGCATTATTTTTATCTGTAAGACAATGTTTCAGATGTGATATAAGCATCTCTTCTCATGTAAAGCTGCGAGACTGAATGAGCTTCCATGCAACGCAACGGTTCAAGGAAAGAAACAGAGGCAAGACCCACACACAGATTTGGCATCACTACATATTATTCTCTGTTCATCCACGTCACCCATCCTTGTTAAACAAATCTGACAGAGCAGAGCTTCATTAGGACATCAAGCAACAATGAGGCAGGAGGGCCCCTGAGAAGAGCCTGGAAAACACAGTTGACTGGTGCCGGACTCATTCAGATCGTGAAACAGCTGCAACACACACACACACACGGTTTTGCTTTGTCTTTATGGACTGTGTTAACAGTTGCACAGCCGGTACATTCTGGATAACTCCACACAGTCCCTTTCGTTTTATGCACATGACTTTTCTTAAACACATACTGTACACAACTGTTATAAATAGAGCCCAGCAAACTGACAGCTCAGCATTCCTATAGCTCAACTGGTGGAGCACTGCATTAGCAATGCCAAAGTCACGGGTTTGATTTCCAGGAAACACACATAGTATTAAACTGCATATTCTGAAAACACAGCAAGTCGAATATAAATAAATAAATGCACAGATATGAACAGTCACGCAACTCTTCTATGTGTTGTATTGATATAAAGTTAACGATATTGTGGGAATTCTGTTGAGGTTTTCATGGCATCTTGGAGTTTGGAAGCAAGCAATCGGCTTTAATTAGAGCCAGATTGTGTGCTGCTCTTCCATGGCCCACTTTGGGTTTCCAAATTAGTTACACAATGTTTCCAAGGCAATATTGGTGTCGTGTGGGTTTAGCATCAAGAACACAAACCATCAGCTAAAATGAATAAATTCAAGCGTTACGGCGATCTGTGCATGTTTATTGATTAGGCTGTTGCAGTTTTCACACCCAGTGAATGTTTCACTTGTTATGCAAAGTTGAATGAAAAGTTTGTCTCAGTTCTGTTTTCTTGAAGAAAGTTCTTTGAACGGTTTAATTGACTGACTAATAAAAACTGTAAACATTTACTCACACTCATGTCGTTTTAAATCCATATGACTTTCTTACACGGGGAAAGAAAATGAAGAATGTTTATGCTGATGTGAATACAATGAAAGGGAATGAGGACTGATACAGTTAGGTTAAAGTTTGTAACATGAGGCTGGGTAAATGGTAAGTTTTTCTGAGCCAGACATTCCTTTAAGATTCATCTGACAGCTCAAAAGGACTACAGCATGCACACATATCACAGCAAACTGAATCAAAAGTATGCATGAGACCTCATTCATTGCATAAGACGTAAAGGAAAGGAAGAAAACTTGGAAGAAAAAAGAAACCGTGGCAGATTAGCCAGTCAGTTCTTCAGTTAAACTGGTTCTGCTCTTGAGGAAAACAGGAAGTGAAATGTGGGTTAGTATATACAGAAGGTGGCGTGTAATGAATGGAAAAAAACAAGACAAACAGATCGCTCGGTTCAGTCCTGTAAAAGGACTTTCATACGTACATGTTTTCCAGACAGATGTCTCCTATTAAATAACTCTTATTTAATATAACATTGTTTAAACTAATAAAGGAACAGAAATAACCCATTTATAACCCATATGGAAGTTATGAGCACCCTTTTCTGCACGAGATCCTAAGAGAAAGGTATAAAAAGATCCAAAATACAGATGCAATTGAAAAGGCCCATTTTTCCTCCAAATCTTTATTTTTTACAAATTTTTTCTTTTTCAGGTTTTAGTATTATTTCCAAGGCTTTATAAATATCTTGAAAATATAAATTTAAAACCCTCCAGAAGATTTTCTGTATTCAAAAATAATTAAAAGTCATTTATAATACAATTAAAGGCTACAGAAAGCAGTGTGAATGATATTTCAGTGTGCTGTAAACTGACCATCTGCTTCACTAATGGCTACTGGGATACCCAGCTGTGTCCTAACAGCGTGCTGCGATACACAGGGGCGTTGCACGGCCAACCGAACACACATCCAAGCAATGAATCATCACTAACCCAACAACAGGAACAGAAAATGGACACTTGACTTGGGAGACAAACCTCTAATGTAGCATAAAACCGACCGTATTCCCCTTCCATTACGAGGCCGTATGTACTGTTGCCGCAAAAGCCATTACATCACTGATGCTTTTACCCCTGCAGTGGAAACCTGAGTAGATTAGCTTACACAAAGAGATGAGATGAAGGATAAGGAGAGAAGTGAAGGACAAAGTAACAGAAACAGAAGGAATAGGAGAAGATAAAGAGAACAATTAATAAAGGTTTAAAGAAACGAGCGCATTGGATTTCAGCTGTGTTAGATGATGCTCCCAGGCAGCTTAAACCGGTTCGGGTAAGCACGGGAACATTGGACCAATGGGCTCGGCTCTACAAAGACAATGACCAATGAGAGCTTGAGATAGCCTATGAATCAGCCAAACCAAAAGCAGCAATTGCCTTTCTAAAGGAAAAGGGGACAGACTGCCAAATGTTTGCTGTTGGGAAACAGGGTCAGCCAAATAGTTGTAAAAATAACAGTATTTATTAAATATATAAAATACACAAGCATACGTCACACTTGAGGTCAATTGGTTTAAAAGAGAGAGGTCTATAAAGAGAAAATGACACAGTAAAATGTCCTGCAGGAATTATTTTGACTAAAAATACATGTTCCAGCCTTATACGCCCAGGGCACTGTGTGGGTGCAGTTAAACATGAACAAACATATGCGCATAAATGCATGCACACACGCTCGCTCAGTCTGTGCTGGTCTGGTTTGTCTCCGCCTGCAGTGTGTTCCATTTCAGAAATCACCACCCATTCAGAAACAATGGCAGACTTATAACTCTTTCAGATCTGGATGTGCTGCATATGAAAAGCTCCTGTCACCAGTAATCATGATTTGGCAGTTGATTTTGGCTTGCAGACTTGCAAAGGGTTTCTGCATTTCTCCAGTATTGCATAACAGGGGATTGGTGGTATTCTTCTCAGTGTTCAGATAGTTTCCGCTCAATAAGGCGATGAAAAAGCAGCTTCATTGGATCAATAATATTGTTGTTTGTTAATTGTTCTAAATGAAGCTCTGCTCTTTAAAGACAGTACAGTTAAACTCTCCTTAGTGCTTCAATGAAGGTCTGAGAAATAAAGGCCCCATTGAGGGCAAACCGCCCATAAACGTACTGAAGCTCTGTAGATAAGCTCAAAGGGTCAATCAGGGGTTGTATGGCATCACATTCTTTGAGTAGTTGGAGCAGAACAGTTGCCCTGGTGAACAGGCCAGAAAGAGCGCCATGGAAACGGGGCTCTGTCAGCAACCTCAGCCAATCAGGATTCAGGACATCACCTTGACAACAAACGAAAAACATGGCATCGTAATTAATTGACATACAGATTTCACAGCAACTACATGTAAGCAACAAATGGCAAGATCATATGTATGCTAATTTTAACAATTGTATTTTATTGTAGGGATGTTTTTTAATGATTATCCAAGATGAACATGGATAAACAACAATAAAGTCAGTTCACTCTTAAATACCTAATTGAAATGTCAAACAAACAGCGAGATTCTCTCTGACAGTGGCCACATTGTGTCGAGCCCAGTGTCTGAGGTTCTCGGCAAGAGTGGAGGATTCTGGGTAATGTTTAACCAGATGTAACAGGTAGGGAAGAAGGCACTCCGACATCACAGATGGCTCTGCAAACACGTTCGCTTCATCTCGCTCGTAAAGACTGCGGCACCTGACAACAACACATCATCAGTTAAAGAGACAGCACAATATTGACGAAAGTGCATGCCTAACATTATATTTGCCTGTATATGTTTGTCTACATATTGCCTTATTCTACATACTATAAAAAAGCTACATACTACAAAATTGCAGTCAGATAAATATGCACATATAATAATAATGAGAGTGCCTGAAAATTTTCCATACGAAAATTAAACATTTTTTTTACTACAGATTTTACTACAGTAAAAGTTTGTGACCATGGCACATTAATTCCTATTTATATAACCACAGTTTCACTACAAATATCATGGTAAAACAATAGTTGCTGTGGCAAAACCATGGTTAATTCGTGGCTAACATGGTTTAACTATAGTAACCACTATAAAGCTTTTTTAGATGTAAATTGTAGTGAAACTATTGTACATTTTCAAGGGTTTGACTTGGTTGGATCACAAATAAATATGTTATTTTGATTTATTTGATTTATTTGGCCAAATGGCTAATTGAAAACATCATGTGTACATGGATTAACCTACTGTGTCCCCTTGGCCTCCTTCAGTATAGTGTTCAAGTCACAGTCAGGTAGGTGGCACACCATGGCCTCCAACACACCACTGGTATCCCAGAATCCCTGCAGGAGCAGGTCCAGCAGTGAGCGCAGAGCCTGGTTCACCTGCATGTAGAAGCACTTTTGTGGAGTATCAGGCTGTCGAGAAGAGCAGAGCAGGGAGGCAAAGATGGCTGCCCTCGCTCTCACCTGTGGACTCTCATCTTGAAGCAGGTACACACCTGTGCTGATTAACCTACACAATAGATCGAAAAGAAACGTCTTACATAATCTTTAGATAACAGACAGCAAACAAATTCCTACAAAACACAAGCTTAAAAACACAAGCTTAATCTGATTGGCCGGTGTTATGTAATCACTTTGTATTTTAATTACAGGTGTGTCTGTAAACAACCATGAGCAGAAAGAAGGAACTTTGTTTGAGACATCTTCCTCAAGACATCTTGTTGCTTTAAATCAGATACCTGCAAACTTTTCGGCTTGAAACTTTTAAATAAACAGACATTATAAGAACAAAGGAAGTGAAGTCTACACACAGTTCTGCATTGATTATTGATTTTGTCTTTTATTGTGGCATCCATTACTTGACAAGCCCCCTCTAAACTGTATGTAAAAACAGAACAAACTGTGGTTTGACCAGACATATAATATTACACATTATACCTGGTGCTGAGCTCTTTAAATGTAGGGCTGCCCTTCAGGCTCCTAGTCACCACAGAGACGCCGCACAGGCATAGAGCCCGAGCACAGGCTGCTCTAAGGAGCTCAGGAGCTTCAGGACATCTGTGCTTCTCTAATAACTCACACCAGCGCTGGAGCAAACACAAGTCTGTGCTGAGAGAGAGAGAGAGAGAGAGAGAGAGAGAGAGAGAGAGAGAGAGAGAGAGAGAGAGAGAGAGAGAGAGAGAGAGAGAGAGAGAGAGAGAAACAGGGCAACGTGTGAGCACTGGTAGTTCCACAGTCAACTGTAAAGTCCAGGTTTTCTTAGAAATATCAGCACATTAAGTCCACATGAAATGGCATTTACAACTCATTTCACTTCTGTAGTGTGATGTCTTTCAGAGAGAACACAAAATTCAGCTAAATACTTACACTGTAAAACATTTTTTAAGTAATCAATTTGGCTGCACAAGTCATTTCAACTTACCACGTCAACTTACTCTTTGTTATCTTGACTGGTCTTGCTGTAGTTGCTGTAACCTTCTAAGAAATGGCTGAAAAATTGCTTAACCTATTTTTTTCAGTTATACCAGTCAGGATGTTGAACTGACTTATATAGCCAAGTTGATTAAACTTAAAAAATTAAGGCAGCAAGTTTTTTTTACAGTGTAGTTTCATCCATAGGGAATATTTTACACTTTTAGTTTAGGTCCCATGCCATGGCAGATTCTGGCTTATGGATATGGAGCTCTACTCTCTCCTGAAACATCACCAGCCCTTTTGAAAAGGTTTTTCGACTGGGACGTGTTGGCTGAAGGTCAAATTCACCCTTGAGAATATCCCACTAGTAACACTTTCTCAGTGGGATATTCAACTTTATTGTTTCTTCTTCTTAATGATGTGCACCAATGAATTGTGTTGCCTTTAACAGGAAACAATACAAATAAAAACAAATCTCAACAACAGAAAGACACAGAGAAGATCTAATGTTATCTATTCTTAACCGTATCAAGCTAATGTAATATATAGAATTTGTGAAGCAGGTTTACCTTTGGTAGAGTAGCAGACTAACTGCACACAGAGATATGGAGATCAGACCAGGACCTCCTCGACCTGTCTCCAGATCAGTTAAAAGAAGCTCCACACAGCTCTGCAGACATGGCTCCTCCTCAAACCAAGGGAGAAAGGGACGAGACTGGCCAAGACTCTTTTCTTCTGGGGTCATAACCTCCACTAATGCTGTCAAGAATGCTCCTCTGTACTCCACATTCTGGTCCAACAGCGCCTCCTTCAGGTTGGCCTGCGGGTGATGGGCATTGTTATTCTAGAGCAGGGGTCTCCAATCCATGTTGCAGAAGGTCCACGGACCTGCAGGAGTTTAGCTCCAGCCTATTCCAACACACCTGCTTGGATAGCATTGCTAAAAACCTTGATTAGCTGTTACAGGTGTGCTTCATTAGGGTCAGAGCTAAACTCTGCAGGTCTGTGGGCCTCAGTGGGCTCACACAGAGCTTTCCATTAAAAAAGCCAGTAGCCTAATTAGCAATCATAAGAAGCAACATTTTTATTTTTTCGTTTTCAATTTAACTGCACTTCTGAAGTGCATATCAATCCAAATGCAACTTTATAGAAAAATTGTGCCTTACAAAACTTTGGGAGGGACCAGGCTCGACTGGGGAGACCCTTCTCCCTGCGCCGGCACTAATGATGATATAATGACATGTAGCTTTAGCCCAGAGTTTTGGACATTCCGGCCTTGCAGACAGATTGGAGCTGCACTTGCATGCTAATTGCGAAGAAGGAAAATAGCTGCACGGGAGGCTTGCCAAGGTCACTGTGGAGTGGACTGACTTGCATTTAGAGGCTTTGGTTTGGTGCAGCACTGACCTCAATGCAAACACAATGAGAGCTGGGCGGAAATCCTGGCCAAGACCAAACCCAGTCTGTTCTTAAAGATTACTGAACACAATGATCGACATGCCCCTTTAACACCACACTATAATCTACTGCCTGATATGAGAAAAACATTAAATAAACAAAGAGCTTTTAGACCAATTTCCTTCATTTGTATTTGGGTAGATAATAAGATTTCTGGCAAAGGTTATAAATTGAGGTTTAGGAGGTAACTGAGGTAAGTTTTTAAACATCTTTAGTCATAAAGCCAATTTCTCTCTCCAACTCCCATTTTTATCACTACAAATTCTGCATGTCTTCTTTTGGCTGATACCACAAGATGATGCGTTACAAAAACAGCATTTAAAACTGATAATTTAAAGAGCGCTCCTGTATCCCAACTGGTAGAGCATCGCGTTTCTGTATTTTTGTTGTGCATTGTGGGTATTGTTGTAAATAAAAAGGTTGGCCTACTTATGATATTATAATTATTATAATATATTATAATTTTGTTGCCCAGAACCTTCTAAAAATGTTTTTCTTCTGAAAAAGCAGCACAAAGGTTGTGGGTTCGATTCTCAGGGAACAAATGTACTGATAAAACGTATAACTTGAATGTACTATAAGTCACTTTGGATAAAAGCGCCTGCCACACGTGTAAATGTAAAATACATCATTTGTTTGCTTGTTTTATTTGTTTTTTTGAACAGACATTCACAAATTCTGTACATTTTATCTCAAATTATTGTCTCTTGGTGTAAAAGTGCAGCTATATAATGCTGACTTGTGCATTAGAAGAGGTGAAGCAGAACAAACTCACCTGCAGCGCTCTCTTCATCACCTGCTGCAGGACCGTCCCTCTCCAGCCACGCCCCTCTGCTGCCCGCTTGACCAATGAGAGCCTGACAACTGCACTGCCATCAGCCAGATTCTGCCACACCTGACACGCCCACTCAGGATCCTCACACAGGAAATTCACTGCAGTTTGATGAAATGAAGCAGAGCCGACCTACAAACAACCAATCCACCAAAATTCACAAGATCACTCATGATAAAACTGTACATTTAAAACACATTTAAATTAACACGGGATGAGAACATTAACGGCAGGGAAGGCGATCTTTTTCAGAAACCTTTTTTTGTTATTCTTGTTGAAAATCTCCTCACATACTGATAGCAATCTCTAAGTAAAGTTGTATAAATCTTTAAGGAAGGCACAGAACCATAAAATGTCCATCCAGTCATTGTTTTGGATCTGAAAGCTAGGCTGTTATTGATAACCTTTCTAAAATTGCCTACTCTACCTTTAAAAGAAGTATATATACACATACATATACACACACCACATACACACACACACATATACAGTATATATATTCAAAGTATATTCTATATTCTAGATTATATTTAATATAGATTAGACACCTCTAGTATGTTTGTTGTCCTGTGAATCTCCTTTAGCAGTATAGAGGACAGCTGAGCCAGGAAAGCACCAGTGCAGCAGCCTCTCAACAGCCTTGCAACATCCACATACGCCAGCCGCACCAGTGGGCATCGTTGCCATGCTGATGCCAACCACAGTCTGGACTCAAACCTTTCCACAACCTCACTGAAAGATGACTGGCTGTTTAACAACAGGACAATATTCAGATTACAATTCAATACTTGCAACTTAAAAATCACAACTTGACTTGCTTCTAATATTTATGGTAAGATTTATACCATATAGGAATATTTTCATTTATGCTTTTGGCAAATGCCTTTCTCCAAAGTGACATGATTTCAAGCTAAACATTCGATCAATACATGCTTTCCCTGGGATTTGAAGGAAGTCCCTGAACTCTGCAGCCATCTTTTCAATGCCTCCATTTCAGTCATTCAAGACCAAGTTCCTCCCACTTGAATGGGGGAAGACAGATATCTCTAAATTCACTTGCTATGGTCACAATAAAACAAATTTACAATAAAAAATTTTTTGACCAGCTATTTAACCTGACATCAGCTGTACCACAGACTGCTTCTTAAGCTCAAAATTCACTTTTAAAACAAGTTACTCTAGATCGTTTCAGGTACTTTATGTGCGCAAAGGCTATGAAGTCCTTCACAACAATTTGTACAGATCCTGTCCCCCAGAGAATCATTACTGTTTAGCGATTGATGATTGGCTCTTTTGTCTAGTGGGCCGACTTCCTTTGCTAAAGGGGCCATACTGAGTGTTGCACTCCTCCCATTCATGGAATAACAGAATTGCAGCATCTTGTTAGTTCTATAATCATTGGTTTAGCTGTTGGAACAATTTATTCACAAACATTTCCTAAGCAAAAACTAATGACAAACAGTGTCACAAGCTTGTGGTGGCTGGTCCGGTTTTAGTTACACTTCCTCTCGGCTTTGCTCTTACATGTTGTTTTTCAGCGCTCTGGTGAGTGTGGCTCCTATCTGTAGGAGTTGTCCATGCAGTCTGTTGTGACAGCACGAAACGTTCGGTGATTCCGGCAGCTTCTCCACCAACTGCAGGACGGTTGCCAGATATTGGGATGGTGGTATCATAGCAACAAGGGCCCTTGATGACATCACTCGCACGCCATAGACTGGGCTGGCAGCTAGCTGGAATAACGGAGGCAGGAATTCTGACAGAGCACTAAGGAAAACCAAATAAATCAGAAAAACATTTTTAGAAGGTTCTGGGCAATAAAATTATAATATATTATAATAATTATAATATCATAAGTAAGCCAACCTTTTTATTTACAACAATACCCACAATGCACAACAAAAAAAATACAGAAACATCTATTCAGACAGAATAAGATTTCAAAGTTCATGTGTTTGAAACAGTTCTCACACTTTCATGAACCTTATGTGGAACAGAGATGCTATTTGACCCTGACTTGCTGCTTCAGGGCTGGGCAGTGTATTTTTCATATACAACACATAAAATGTCACAACTACCTGACAGATATCACTGAAATAGGTCTCTATGACAGCTATAGACAGCAACAATTCTCAAAAAAAAACCATATTTCTATATTTCTATAGTTCTATATTTTTGAATGACATGATTTTGGAGAGGGTGTGTGGTATACAGATTGCCAAATTGAACACATGCATTAGAACCTATAAAAGACAGGCAAAAACAAAATTCTAATAACTGTGTGGCATCGTACCGTGTCTGTTCTTCAGCCCCAGGCTGTAGTTTGGAGAGCAGAGTAAGCACAGGGTAGAGGGAGGGGTGCAGGAGAACTGTAGAGTCGTGGAGGTCTTTTGCTGCGCTTTCTAGCGCCTCCTGGAGGAAGGGCTGTAGGGCTGGGTACAGATTAAAGAAAGAGGGGGAAGACATGCCGGAATGCGTGGACCCCTCATCACCAGCTGGCTGCTGACCCAACATCCTGGTGCAAAGAGAACCTGTGAGAGGCCAAAGGACAAGATGAGGACAAGATGAGGTCAAAGTCATCAGAACATCTGCGAGTAAGACCGTAAAATCATACTGTAGAGCTGCAGGGCTGCATTCCTCATGGCCCAGCATGGTGAGCTGAGGAGGGTAAGTGACAGAACAGCCATCGCAGGGGTGTGTTGCAGAACGGCTACACCCAGGCTCGAACCCTTTACCAACGCCTGCAGGGTGTGAACAGCACACACCTGAGAGAGAGAGAGGGAGAGAGAGAAGGAGAGATGTTAAGTGGAAGAAAGACTCTTTTCTTACACGTCTGATCCAACATAGTTGTGAATATATTTATTGTGTAGATCAACTGCACCTGAGGTAAGTCGAGAGTCTGGTCCCAGACCTGAGGCAGTGGGGCTCTGGCTGTGTCCAGCAATGTGCTGATGGTGTGAGCCAGCAGGGGGCGAGATTTGCTGGAGTCTTCAGCAGCCAGGACACCTAAAATCAACATGGGCAGCCCAGCGGCACGCCGCGTCACTGATGTACTCCGAGGTGACTGGAGAACAGACAGACCCTGAAATGAGACAGAGGCAGAGACAGAGCGAGAGATGGAGAGAGAGAGGAGCATTTTAACAAAACTGCAGAGCAATATAATACATTTAATGGCTTGTTTTCATATGTAATCAGAACAATTTTTAATTCAAATTTTGTTTGAATTTGATATTGTTATTTTGCACAGAACATTTACTCCTATATTCACACATGCATACATTTACAAATGGAAAACCTGTATGGCAGGTTATTAAAGAGTGTGTAGGACTCCACCTGCTGTAATATGAGGGCCGGGATCTCTCTGATCTCAGGATCAGAGCTGCTTAGGAGAGTCTTGCAGAACTTAGTGAAGCCGATACAGCAGCCCTCTACTGCCCCCTGATGAAAGACAAGAGAAAGACAGAGAAGGTCACAAGCAGAAAAAGACCTACCAAAATCTACTCATGACACTATAATGGGTTCAACCGAAAAGCCTAATTGCAATGTATGCATAAATCATGCTTACCCAGTGTCTACATTTCAGAATGATGTTTTTGAACACTTTAGAAGCCCTTCTGAGTTCTTCAGCAGTGAGCAACACCTTCTCATCACACGGCACTGACTGGATTTTTTCCACCAGACTCCCCAGAAAAATCCCCATTTCCTTTAAAAGGAGAATAACAAGCATAACACAAGATCTTCTATTTTCTCTCAGTCATATAAGACACCTTTAGCAGTCTTACCTTCAGAGAGACCCAGCAGCAAGTCAGCACCAGACTATGTTCTTCAGAGAGCAACACGTTCTCATCTCCATCCTCATCAAGCCCTGCCCCCTCCACACCCCCTCTATGATGCTGACCAATCAGAGAGCTGATTGCATTCCCCATGTCACAGAATGATGGAGGCACCTCTGTTACAAATAGAAAAGCACTTATGACAACATATATTCAGGTCGAACTTCCAGCATCATTTCTGCATACCTTTCTCTTCAGTGTCCTGGTCCCCATACAACACACCCAGCAGCAGTAGAGTGATCTTCTCCAGCAAAGACACAATGTCTACAGCAACACTGTGGTTTACTGACTCCTCCGGAAGCCCCGGTACCTCCAGCAAGCTCCTCTGCAGAGCAGTCACGATGCCTGAACAACAACAGTAAAGCACACAGTTAATGCTACAGTGGCTTTAGTTTTAGATCAAAAATTTAGATCATTATCTCTGTAAGTTCAGCTAGTTTTATTTGCACCTACCATGAATGGGTGTCGTACGAGCCGCGAGCAGCATGTCACTCTTGGCGGTAATAAAATGATGCTCCAGTTTATTCCGAAGGAATTTGATCAGCCTGATGGACCTTTTCTCTCCCTGTTCAAACATCCCATCCGCCCTGTAGTATACATTTAACAGTACAAATCAGGGAACTTAATCATACATTCTATGGATGCATGCAAACAGAAATCTGATCCAAAGTGAATCTGCACCTTCAGAAACCTTTAGAATTAGAAAGTGAGTCACTGACAGTTCTACATATTTCCCGTTCTCTGTTTGTTTGTTTGTTTGTTTATTAAAGGCAGGGTAGGCATTCGGTCTGAATGCAATGACAGGACGTCCTACTTGCCAAACAAATTATAGGCTACTAATGATGCTTACTTCTGGAGCAGCAGTTTGAAAATCAGAGCTCCCGTTTGGGCCTCTTGGACCCGTGGGCTCTGCAGGAGATGTTCGGCCTGGCCAAACAGCACAGCAGTGACATCATCAGGTAGAGATGGGGTGAAGAACCTGAGGAGGAGCTCTGCAGACAGCTCGCGAATCTACAGGCACAAACACGCATTCGTTTTCCAGTTACATCACAGAATAAGAAAATACTTCAGAGTTATTCATTTTTTAAACTAACTGACCTCATTGGTTGAATCCTCTAAACAGCCAATCAAAACCAGCATCTTTGACTTTGAGAAGAAGTCCCACTTTCCCCGTTGTGTTGCCCAGTTTATAAGAGTAGACATATTAGCTAAAAAACAAAACAAATGTCACGAAAAAAATTAAACTCTGAACATAAAATACAAAATTAATGGTCAAAATGCATTTTAAAAATGCAACAATGCAAAATATATAAATGGACAAATAAAAACCTGACATTTAAAATTGACACTGACAGATGTGACATTTAAAAATAATTACTCCTTGTGTTTTACCAGGTGGCTGTCCCTTCTTTCTGTCTGGGCTCCAGGTGTCTGTACATGTTTCCAGCACAGCAGACAACAAGAGCAAAACCGTCTTTTTTCTCTGATAGCTGCTGTCAGGAGTCAAATAGATCAATGACAGCTGGGCTAGCCAGTCAACAAACTCTGAGGGAAAAGCAGGACTTTTAGTCTTCAGGCTCTGATCTTAGTACCAAAATAGTTGTACTAATGCTTATATAAGACTTTAAAATAAGAGACTGGTTGTTCTGATCTGATATTTATATATAGATATCTGATAGATCTTAACATTGTTTTAACATTCCTTACCAATTCCTTGGTTAAGCGCCGCCTCCACGTCTTCAGAAAGCCCTATTTTACGTTTATGACCCTTGAGGCTTGCCATACAACTGTCTCGAATTCTAACCAGGAACTTCCTCAGCGCTGCCTGAAGATGTTGGCGGAAAGGTGACGATTCGCTGTTGAGATTAAGTGGTATGAAGTCTCTCAGGGCAGAATACTCCACTGGTGATGGAGCTTCTTTAGTCTTCGGGCTGCAGCAGAGAAGATTCAGGGCTGCCAGGCGGACACTGTCATCCAGAGAGGAGAGTGCAAGATGAAGGGTCTCGAGAGCATCAGGGCTGCTCGTAGCCCAGAGAGAACATCCACTAATGGCCCGCTTGGCACTCATGACACAAGCCCATGCGTGAAGATGACCAGGAGATGTAGCATCCAGAGCTGACAGAAGAGTGTTAAAAGCACCTGGAAATGTTCGTAACGTTGACAGTAGAAGGTAGCTAGAGGTGTTATTTTGAAGCAGAGTTACTTCTGAAGTCAAAGCCTCCAGGAGTTTTGGTTGCCATCTCTGAGCCCACTGATTGGCTAAGTCTTGATCAGTGGGCGGGGCTTTCTGGGATGTATTAATAAGCAGCTCACGTTTTTGCTCCTGGAGGAGGGATTTGTAGACTTCTGAGGCACACGGAGAGAGGTGATTGGTGGAGAGGCATTTCAGGATGTGAGAGGGAAGGGCCGGATACAGTTCCAAAACCTTTAGGAGGTCAAAGACATTAAAAGCTCAAAAAGCAACCACTGATGCGTCTTTGTAGTATTTTCATCCAAATACATTTTTAAAAAAGTAGATCTTTATAAAAAAATGTGCTAGAATGTACAACAGTATCTGATGACCTCAGATGTCCTCTTACCTTGTTTGTGCCTGTGTATGGCAGAATTGCAGTTAGTGGTGAATATTTGGCTTTTGACTCCCAGGGCAGTTCTGATATTCGGTGCAGCAACTCATCATAAAGTCTTTTCTCAGTGTTTCCAAAGTGTACGCAATCCTTCTCATAGATCTCCATAAAGAGACAGAAAGCACTGCGTGCGACTTCTGCAATGCCATCCAGCTATAAACACAATTAGAAAGAAAACAAATACTTAAATCTATTGTGATTAAAATGGGTTATCTGATTGCTTGTAATTCTTAAAATCCATAAAATCAAAATTGGGGGTTTGTGGCTTTTAGTCCATGTCTGTTTGCTTTCAGAACCTACAGTATGTCCTATCCCAACTTCCTGTTTCAACAGGAAACACATAAACCCAGAAGAGAAAATTTAAATCATTTTACTGGGTCTTTTAAATAAGAACGATTTGTGCAAAAGTACTCAGAAGGTTTACCGGACTCTCAGCATTGTTCCAGATGATTTGTGTAAGCTGCATTTGGAGGTCTGAATCTAAAGGAGCTCCAGTAACTTCCCAAATTCCACCGAGACACTCTTTCACTCTCTTTAGCCATATGGTAAATACTGCAAGCCATGCGTAAACACAAGCAGAAATGTTCATAAGCAGATGGAGAGGTCAACAGAATCATGCCTGACAACAGAGAGCACGCACCCTGAAAAACATAGTAATGACAGTCAAGCTTTTCTTCACACAGAGCAGAGATGAGGGGGAACAACCCATCCAAAAGAAGACAGGCCTGAGAGCAACAGAAGACAAAAGCCCATATGAATCAATCCCTTTTAAATTGAATTAAGGCCTATTCTTAATAAAAATAAAATCTCCCGTTCACATACCCCTTTGCTGCCATGGCGACTCACAAGGATGTCATTTGTACAACAAGTTAAAAGTCCCCTGGATACCGCCAGCCTTCCCACCCCATCCTGACGTTTGGGATGACAGTCCATCTGTAGCTCACCTACTGTCAATCTCCACGGTTCTGGAATTCACACATTTACATCTCATGACAACAATCACCAATACAATCATCAATAACAATCAGAAGTGTCCTGTATGTGCAGCTAAACACTGTACAAATACCGTCAGTTCACCTGTGTTGCTGATTTGCAATAGACTCCAGGCAGCTGACTGAGCACACTGAATGTTTCCCACTGCGGTGATCACCATAGCAACCGCAGTGCCTGCCAACAACCGCGTGTCTCTGCTGGAAATCTGGGGAGATGATTAAAAGACTGTCGGTCATGTGCTGCACAGGATATGCACCATTACAGCCATTCAACAATACAAGCACAAAAAACGCCTAGTGACGTATGCAAACAGTATTGACAAAAATACAACCAACCTGTCCTAAAACGACACTCATCAGGAACTCCAAAATCTCTCTCATACTCATATTTACAGTCTTCTTGTTCAGGAGCAGTGGTGCCACCTGACCAGGAAGCAGCTGGAATACCTGCAGAAACAGCTGAGATACGAGCAACGGGTGCTGTGAGAACCCAGAACAAGCGCTGATTAATGAAGTCAAACTGTTAAAGAGGTGTTAGAGGCGCTGAGTTTTGACCTTGACGGTCTGGTAACACAGCAGTCCATTTTCTGCAGCTTCATCTGACGTGACAACAGGAATCAGCTCAGAAACTTTGCCAAGCAGAGTGGTGCATTCTTCCCTCAGGACCTCTCGTCCAACAGCGCTGTCCTCCAAGAACATACAAGCTGCCGTGGGACACAATAAAAACAGATTTAACTACGAAACTACAAATAAGTCACAAAATAAAAGTTGCACAACCATTGAAACTCACCCGTCTGAAGGTCTTCCAACGACAACACCTGCAAAACAGAAGATCGGTCAAAACCAAATGTGTCAAATCAGACACATCCGCTCTGCTTGTTCTCACCTGCTCTCTGTGCAACAGCTTGTGAAGACATTGCTGAACCTCCTCGAAGACAACTGACTGGTTTATCTCCACCAAGACTCGCACCATCTGTAAGACCACGAAGACACGAGCTGTTGGTTTTAAAGAAACGAAACATAAAGCTGCTTGTTGGGCCACATAAACTCAAAGATGGAAACGACCTGGTCTAATCTGCGGCAGGCTGATGAGGTGGTGACGGATTCAGCCTGCAAAGCCAGAAAAAGCTGGACAAGCTGGCGAAGAGCAGCGGTGTGTAAACGATGAAGCGCTTCCTTCGGGATCTTCTGAAGGATCTGAGATGCCTCCTCCAGCGAGCGCTCCCTGCTCCTCTTCCCACTGCAATGGACGACGAGTTTTAAAGGCCATTAAAATGACATAAACTTCATTTCCCATCGACCACACGCACACCGACACATCTCTATCCCCAGCAACTCCTTACCTGACGTTGTCCGTCAGCTTAAGCAAGACGATCTCCAGCGTGTCTTTGACATCGGCGGATATATGATCCTCCAGCATGAGACGATGGAGAAATGCATCGACCTGCCCATCAGGAAGGTTTAAACCCGTCATCGTGGCATTAACTTCAGGCTTGTCAGCTCACAGGGCTGCTCACGGATCCATATGATCGTTCACTCGACAGCGATGCACCGTGTGATCGACACCCGGCGGGCGCTCTTCCGCCCCCTACCGCCGCGGATGTTACGATGATCCAACGCGAATAGCTGCGTTGGGTCGTGCACAGCCGGAGCTTTAATGTTATATTTACGTTTGGAAGATGTACGAGCCCTGATTTTTGATAGCGACATGTTTTACTTTTTATTTATTATTTATGATTAATTATTGCACTGTTTGATTGAATGCTGTATTGGTGGTTTGGGGTCTTGTGTTGGCTAAGCTAACGGAGCATGTTTCTGCTATACGTTATAATATCCGCGCTGTTGTGCTTTCTGATGTTAAAATGGATGAAACGGAGGAGGTTCTGCATGGATGTGAAGAGACTGGATGGGAAAACGGTACTTATAACCGGTACGTGTGTTTTGGCATCGTTTGTCGACCGGTTAACGCGTTTATTATGTAATATATATATAATCATTTATTATTAACACCTCATTGTCAATGACCGGGTCTCAATGCATGTCAAACCTTCAGCTAAAGTTAAGTTGCATTGAATAAAAATCGTTTTGCATGTGTTATATAGCATCAAATGGCCCAAATTTCACACTGCTGTTCCCAGCTAACAGGGAACGTTCTCCGGACGTTGGCTAACGTTATCAAAACGTTCTTGCAGCACAATGTTTTCAACGTTGTTTATCATGTTTATCAAAAGCTTTGTTCTTAAATTGTCAGTGGAACTTGTTAGAAATAAAACAATGCTTGAATGAGGTTATTATAACCAAGCCATAACGTTAATACAACGTCCAGGAAACGTTTTGAACTGTGTTTCAGGTGGGAACTCTGGCATTGGGAAGGAGACAGCTGTAGCTCTGGCTGCGAGAGGCGCTCGGGTCATCATCGCCTGCAGAGATGAAGAGAAAGCCAGGAAGGCCATTCGAGAGATCAAGGCCAGGAGCCACAACATGAATGTGCTTCATATGCAGGTAGACCTGGCCAACATCCGGTCCATCCGAGAGTTCAGCAGAACCTTCTTACAGCGGGAGAAGCGACTGGATATTCTGATCAATAATGCAGGTGATGAATTCATAACGGTGTGTCTGATGTGCTTTGTTCATACTGACACAAGTGTGGTGTTTAAACCTCGTTCTGGGGGTTCTAATACAGTTGCCAAGGTGTTGCTAAGTGGTTCTAGGGTTTTTTTTTACCATCCCAAATAAAAACAGCCCACACCCAAGTCTCAGTGATATTTTGGTGCCTGGAAACGTTTATCTTTTGGGAGTGTATTGGATGTTTTTTGACAGTTTCATTACTGCATCTGTAACGTTCACCTCTATTACCATTTCTGTTTAAAACATACAATTGCAGGTTACTGTATGTACTTATATTCACATATGTTAAAGTAAAACGATGTCAAACTGACCTGAGAAACCAGACCAGACTGTTCAAATTATAAATTATTATTATAATCTTACTGTCGGGATAAGGTAAGGAGGTCGTGTTGAACACTGATCTGTTATGTACTTGCTCAATAACTGATTTTTGTTCATTTTTAACTCAAAATAATTACAGATTGCAGCTTTAATAAAGTCATAACACATTTATCCTGAATAAGCCGCATGATTTATAGTAAAAGTGGTTGTCTGGCTGGTTTAATATTTGTGTTTTCAAATCTTACCGGGCACTTTCTTGTGACAACAAGCTATAGTTATTTGTGGAAACGGCTCTGCTCATTGACTCCACACTATTCTTCCTCTCAGGCATGCCCAGTGTCCTGGATTGGACAGATGACGATTTCTCTATGTGTTTTGGTGTGAACCACCTGGGCCACTTCTTACTGACCAACCTCCTCCTCCCGCGGCTGAAAGAGAGCTCTCCCAGCAGGGTGATCACGCTCACCTGCTCAAACTACAAGTACCAGAAGCTGGACTTCCAGGATCTTAACTACAACCTGTTCCCGTTTTTTACCTACTGTCGCAGCAAGCTGGCCAACATTTACTTCACACAGGAGCTCGCTCGCATGATGGAGGGCAAAGGAGTGACTGCGTATGCCGTTCACCCTGGTAGGATATAAAACAATGGTTTAATTCTATTTTACATCTAGATGTTTTTTTATTGAACAAAATGGTAATATTTTGTCGTTCTCTCCGGTCTGATCCAGGTTACGTTCAGAGTAACTGGACATGCCACTTCTCAGTTCTGTTCCGGATTCTGCTGCAGGTGGTGATGTTCATGTTCTTTGTTTCTTGTGAAACCGGGGCACAGACGGTTGTGTACTGCACCGTATCTGACGAGGTTCTCCCGCACAATGGAGGATATTTCACTGACTGTCAGCCGGCCCCTCTGCGGCCCTATGCTAGAGACCCTGGAGTAGCAAAAAAACTTTGGGAGGCCAGTGAGAGATTAGTTAAGCTGGCCTGAGGCCACTGATATTCACTTGTCTTGTTTGGTTTAATGTGTTGTTTTCTGTCCTGTTTTATTACAGTATAATTTATTTGATGCCGATTAATTTCTTTTTATTAAACATGCAGTACTGTATTGTCTACATTTTCATTAACCGCACTAATTAGTCAAGCTAAACCCATGTACAGAAACTGGGTGGCTATTTATAAATGCAAAGCAAATGAATAAAAGCCTAACAGTGCACAAATCTGCCGCAACCAGTTTCAAGTAAACAATGTTAATTGTTTCCCAAAAGGGATTTTAGTTTAAATAAGTTTAGTATGTATATATATTCTAGAGCAGTGAAAATACAACATATATATTCTGTATAACATAGAACTTTCCATGACTTTTCCAGGCCTATTCCCTGATATTCCCAGCCTGTTCATGAGAACTCTGTACAGCAAACTGCTTTTCAATTCTGAAAAAAATTGCAAACTATTCTTCAGTATTTAAATCATCTTGTTTATTTGTAACTTCTGAACACATTTGCTTAAGTCAGGGAATACACAGAGCATGTCTGAGAACAGAGCAACAGCAAGAGTAAGAATCATTAGAAATCAAAGAGAATATTATCTTATACAGAAAAACAAAACTAACAGAGGGCTACTGTGAGAAGACTAAACTTCAGAGAAACTACTCGGTGCTGTTTCCATTAGAGCGATGATATAAGCATAACGAAAACAGTCCTGCGATTAAAACGGATAGTGCGGGTGTAATTACTGTGGGTTTTACCTCTGTTGTCTGCTTAGTTCAAATTGTTACAGCAACCTGAACGCTTTGAGTTTAAAGGCTGGAAAATGCATTTAATGGCCATCCAGGTTTTGCAAGCATTCACAAAGGTGTATGATGTCACTGCAGACAGCAGACAAATAAATTTTGTTTAAATTGATTTAGCAAAAATCATCCCATGCATATTTATCTAATATTGCAAGTGCTTCTCTGAAGTCAAGCAGTCTCATACTAATGAATAATCTTATAGTTGTTAATATAGGTATCAGTCACCCTGCATTGACAACAATGAGCTTAATACAAAAGCATGCCGTAGAAATATCACCATTTCCATAGTCTTAATATCATCCACATTGTTGTAGCTATAATCTTAATCATGTACACTGCCATTGTCAGCATCATCTCGGGACAAAAAATATATGCACTTAACAAAGCTGGTAAAATAGATAAGAGAAAAGTTAAACCAGCATTCAATAAAAAAAAATCAAACATCAAACGTAGTGTTCAAGTGACTGTCATGCAAATAAATTCCAGTTGAAATGCAAGTAAACGGCAGTTTCAATAACGTGTGTCCTGTTTTAATAGTGATGCGCACTTCCGCTCGTAACACGTTTATTTTCACTGCTAAACACACAGAACGGTACACTTTATACATGCTGTTTTTTTTGTCTATTTTTTACGTGAGCGGACAGGTGTGGAACTTCGATCACTCTTATAAACGCACGTGAAGTCTTGCATCACTTTTCGTCTTGGACGAAACGTAAGACAAAACATTTAAGAATAAAACACGACCGTTGTAGAAGCAGAGCGCTGGAGCAGACAAACACATCCACATGCCTTATGGGGTCACTTGGTTTGAGATAAATATTACGACTTTTAAAGGCGCTGTAGATGATTTCTTTCAAATAATAATAGTAAGAAAATCAGTAGTCATTACCGATATGACATGGCCTAAAGCTAATGAGTGTACAAACGAGACCAAGTGTGCAAACGAAACAAAACGCAAATAAAATTAAGAAGCACGTAAGAAGTTGCATTAAAATAATCGAAATAAATACGACCTGAGGACACAAACAGTATACGGGTTTCCTGGATCATTCCAGCCAAGGTCAGTACAATAGTCACATGACATCAGAATGACGTGCCTCCATCTCATCTCTTCAAAAATACACAAAGATCTGCAAAAGGTTGCATGAGATGTGATGTATAGAAGATTCCCTTTGTTAAACTATTTCTTGCCATCTTCTGAAATATAAAGCTATTGCTGTCTATTTTGAATACAAACCTCCTAACATCATTCTATACACTAAAGCACTTTACCCATCCAAAGTGTAAACACACTTTAAAAATGATCCAGGGTAACACATTTCTTCATGTAAAATCACACACTCTCCTTTATAGAGTCTCACACACTGACGACAAACAAAAATATATATAAACTCTCAAAAATAGAATGAGTAATATTGATAATATTCAACACCATATGTCGCGACAGAAATATAAACGTTGTTTTAAAAGAGCAAAAAAACACAAGAGCATAAGTTGGTAACTCCGTCAGCTAAAAATCACCAAACTGTTTAGTAAATCCAGAGGAACGGTCTTTACAAAATTCTCAAATTCCTACAACTAACTAATGATCTCCAGTAACTCTAAGCCTACATAATAACTACAACTGAGAACGACTGTAGGACGCTATTTGAGATTATACTCCTCAACCAATGATGTCATTGGATGTCCGCCTCTTTCCGTACACAGACTTTGGAGTCTTAGAAAACAATGAGGAAGTTTTCTGGTTAAATGACATTGGCATTCATAGCTGAGGTATGGCTTTTAGTTTGATGTAGTCAGTCGAGCTAAGACAAACTGCACGGAAGCTTTCCTAACACATCTATCCGCTGGCTCAGCTGAAGAAATAAAACATTTTTTACAAATTCCTAAAAATCGCCATAGTAACTAAGACTAAAAACTAATAATAACATTTGCAATCTGTACCACTGAAGAGGTGAAAAATAAAAACATTGTGGCTTTCACAAAGAACCAGGATTTGTTAATCCAGTTTAACAAAATCCAGGAAAAAAGCACGATGAAACGAACATGCTCAGTTATTTCGAATTTGTTCTAATGATATGAGAAATAGTGACATAACGAAAGATGGAAGACCCCAAACGTTCTAGATCAGGCTTTGGTAGGCTCTGCCTCGAACAATCACACACAGACAATGTATGTCCACTAACGTTTCTGCACACACATGGACAGACACATTTGTTGTATGTGAGTTTGAGCTTGAACTATGAATCACATCAAAAAGCCTGTACATTAATGGCGGCCAATATACCTCTATATCACCATAGAAACGGCCGCTGTGGATATACTGAAAAATTCATGCTCTCCAAAAATGTCCAGAAAAAGTCTTACATAAATTAAAAATCATTGGCATCCAGAATATGAATGGTATAAGTGACACATACAATTGCTTTCGTATTAATACTAGTAACAACGGTAATAACAATATTAATCATAATAATAATAACAATAATACCAAGAATCTACACGCTGTAAGTGAGGACGGCGAATCAGTGTAACAAAGGTTGTTATTCACACTGGGAAGGTGCGACGGAAAGCGTTTCACAGAAGAATTGCTGAGGCTTTTACATCCTTAATAATCAAAGACTGTCCAACTCCACAGCACATGGGCACAATGAGGGGAGTCTCGGCACAAGTGGAAAGATAAAGGGAGGGGGTTTGAGTGGGAGGGGCAAAGCTGATGGGGCATAGAACAGAGAACAATGCACAGATGTGATTGACAGGTGGGGTGATTGACAGGTGAGGGTGCTGGGCCCAGTGTGGGAGGGTCAGGCACTGTAGACTCACAGCCACCCACCCCTGGGCTCGCTTTCCTTCATCCCTCTCTCCAGCTTTCCCCCTCTCTCTCTTGCTCTCTCTCTCTCTCGCTCTCTCCATTTTTGGCTGGACACTCTTGTTAGATGGCTACAATGAGCTCAACCTGTGGACAAATATTGTTAGCTATTTGTCTTTATTTGCTAACACTAAATTTCAACTTGTTCAAATGAAATGCAATCAAACAGTCTAGAATACATTTGAAAGTTGCAATCCGTAGCTTTTCGGATTAAAAATGAACAAAAATCAGTGAGCAAGTACATGACAGATCTTACCTTACCCCGCAACGGCAAGTTTATAATAATGTTTTATATTCTGAGCTGCCGGGTCTGACTTTCCAGGAAATGTCAGTTTGAATGAATCTGACTTTACCATACGTAATGAAAAGCTTGTAAAGTAACCAGCAATTTTATGTTTCAAAAAAAGATGGCGGTAAAGAGGCAAATGTTACGGATTGCAGCTTTAATAAGAAACGTTGTGGAAGATGGCCTAACTGGTTTTAACTTAGTATTAAATATTTAAAAGCTTTAATATTAAATGATATCACATAACCCTAATGAGAGGACGTACCTTCACTGTAAAGGAGCGGCCGGAGCTCCCGAACAGTGGAAATGGACATTCTGCCATTTGGAGTCCCGACGATGCCACACCCTCGTCTCCTCTGATTGGCTGCTGCGCGGCCGGCCCTGCCCATCAACATACTGCGTGAGGCGGATGTAGGCGATGCAGGCCGCGTCCTCTCCGATCAGGTGCACGTGAGGATTCAGGATGGTGGTGTGAATTGGTTTACTGTTCTTTGACAGCACTGTACCAAAGTGTGAGACGGTACAACTTTAAAACAGACATCGCAACCAAGCCATTACCAAAGACGGGGCTTAATAATTTGCGTTAGTGCTCAGGGAAACCATTCAATTGCATTTAAAGGAACAGTTCACACAAAAGAAGATATGTTGAGAAACGTGGTTTTGTGTCAATACAATGGAAGTCAATAGGTACCACTGTTATTTGGTTACCAAGAAAAAAACGTAATTTGCGTTCCTCAGAAGCAAAAACTTCATACGGGTTTGGAATGACATGAGGGTGAGTAAATGATGGAAGAATTTCATTTTGGGTGAACTGTTCCTTTAAGAACTTTAACCCTACTTACAATTCTCAAAGTAGAATCTGTGGAAGTCCATCCCTTCCACCAAATTTCCCAAGGCATTTGGCTCAAAGCAGGTGAGTCCAGGGTCACAGATTTTCCTGGAAAAAGTTTAGAACAATTTTGGTATCATGTTGTATTTACTCTCCACTGTGGCTCAAATCTCACACACAGACTTACGCATAGGCTTCAAAGTCACCATTGTTGATGGCCTCAATAAGCTGTTCGGTGATCTTGATTATCTCCTGTTTGCGTGCTGTGGAAGGAGAAATACCAATGTTAATAGGAAGCTACTTAACAAACCCCTCCTATACAGGAAGTCCATATATGGTAAGCAAACTCAGCTTTTTAAAGCACACCAATGCTGGGAGTGCAGATAAACTCTGTAAGTGAACATTCATGTTTGTGTGTTTTTGCATCAATTCATACAAGCTGCAGCATTAAACAAGGCAAGAGTGTGGAAACAGGTTGTCAGAATATCCACGCAAACAGATTTCAGCCACCTACACTACACACACACACACACACACACACACACAATTTCATTTCCAGGTTTTAGTGACATAATTGTAAATGCCACATCTCAAATTACTGATGCTTACAATACAACCCAATTACTACAAGCACCACAATTCAAAGACATCAGGTTCTTTCTTCATTCAGGTCTTTAGAACTCCACACTCAGGGCTCAACAACAAAGTTCAAATGTTTACGTAATAAGTTTATAATGACATAGACAATAATAGCATATGGTGATTTGTTACCATTTTAACACATTCTCACAGATGTTTCTGAGACTCCCCTAAGTCATTCTTGCTCAATTAAATTAAATTGTGAGACTGGGAAATTGGTAAACACAATTATCACATCACAGAAAACATTTTTTTTTAATTTAGCAAGGCACATGATCAACAAACAGGATGTAGCAACAATGTTGCACTATCCCGATCGGATAAATGCAAACAAATTTGCAAACTAGCTCGAAACGTTCTCAGCTTGTCCTCATTGTTGAGCCCTGCACACTGTCTGCATGTTAGTCCAGTAGCATCGCTGTCGCCCTTCTACACGTCACACCCACCAAAACATTATGTTGTTGCACCGTTAACGCTAGCACAGATGCTCACATACTGTACTCACAATGTGCTGATGGCAGGGGGCTGGATGAGGGCTGGGAAGGGGGAGAGGGGTGTGATGGGGCAGATATAGGGGCAGGGACAGTTGGGGGTCTGCTGGGGGCAGATGGCTCACTGTCAGTCTGGGGGGCAGAACTTCTGCGCACACTGCCCACTAGATCTGTCAAACGGGACACTGGGGTTTGGCGATGAATATTTGGCATAAAGACAAGAAAGACAGCTGAAGTTGCTTCATCAATTGTAAAAAAGTAAAATGGGTTGTGTATACAGTTTCATGTTAAAGCTGTCGTCCATAACTTTCGCCTTTCTGTTGCCATCTCTGTTTAAAACATAACATTGAAGGTTATCTTACATTTTATTCATCATGTATGTTAAAGTCAAATGAAGCCAAGCTGATATTTCCCAGTAAATCGGACCCGACAGCTTAAATTATGAAGCACTGAACACTGATCTGTCATGTACTTTCGTTTTAAAACCCAATAAAATCATGGACTGCAGCTATAAGTGTCTGAACTGTCTTACTTGTTTACCGGTCCTTTAAGGACTTACTCTGTGTGGGAATGTTGGGGGTCTGGGAAGTGGAGGGGGCAGAAACAGCAGCTGGAGTGATTGTGTTTCCCCCCTCACTATCAGACGCAGGCCCCGGGCCTCGGCGAACCACACCCAGTAGATCAGTGAACTTAGTGGCAGCTGGGGACCCAGAATCAAGCAGGACAGAAATAACAGAGAGAAATGATGCTTAGAAGAGAGGAGAAGGGGTAACACTAACAGTGCCAGTTGTCCTGGGTGTGGTGTTTAAATAATTAAACATGGACGGTTAAAATATAGAAGAAATAAAATATAGATTTAAAATATAGATTTTCTTTTGATAAAAAACAATGCATTTTGCCAATGAGAAAAGTAAGTAATATTTAATCCTATGGTCTGGATGTGATTTATGACTGTACAATCTTCATTAATAGCGCACATTCAGTGATATTTATTGGCAGTAATTTAGTCATTAAGACGTGAGGTGTTTCGGTACACGGCTCTGATCTTTATCACACACATGCGTACAGAAGGAGAAAAATACATAGCAGGTGAAATTCACTTACTGAACACAGCAGGGGCGGGGCCTGGAGGTGTGTGGGCGGGGTCAGGCAGGGTGCCGGGGATTGACTGAACTGAACTGTTATTTACAACCTTTCCTGTGACACGCCCCCCCAATAATGCACAGACAGGAATGAGAGACAGAAAGCATGGGAAGAAAACATCAACAGATAAGATTTTTCCACCATCCACCACTCCAACAAATTCCTGCAAGAGCCAGATGCCTCTAAATCTTCATGTGAAATTTCATTTTATTTTATCTGGGATCTTGTCGTTTTTCCTTTTCGTTCTGAAAGACATACTGTAAGTTCACACAGTAAAATCCTTCCATTCTTTGCTATATTGTAGTCAAATAAGTGTAATTTTAATAAATGCGTAACTTTATTTCTTATTATCAGTGCGTGAAAAACAACAAAAGACTGAATATAAATGAATGAAGCTAAACAAATACTGAGCAAAAGATGACAACAGAGAAATTTAAACAGAAGGCTAAATGTAATGGAACAGAATACCATTAAAAGAATCAAACAAAATAAATCAAAATGTCACAATTAAATCACATCAGTACTCTGTAAAATTCAAAATAAATAGAATTAAGTCCATAAAAAACATACTGGAATGCTGAACATATCTGCATGTTGCTTCAAAAACTGAAGCTTTACAGTAAGCGTGAACACTGAAGCGTTATTATCACTGCCAATATAGATATACAAAGTTTCTCTAACTGTTATTCAAATAAAAGTGCTTCTCAACACACCACACTGACTGTCTTAAACGAATCTCTCGCAGCTGCGTCACAATAACTCATCGCAACAATTTCACAGGCTGCCATATACTTCATAACACCACCTGAAAATAACACGCGCGCACACTTCTCACCGACTCTTTTGTGTGATCGCCACAAGAAGACATCACGCTCCTGTCATGCACACGTCTGCCCGGAAATATGGCGGCAAATGCCTCCTCAAACACACACACACTCAAATAGCCAGGGTCTCTATTCCTACAGAGGTTAATTATAGCACAAGGTGCCTTTGCCATGTTCTGGGCTAGAGAAACTCACACAGACACAGAACTCAGAAGAAACACCAACTCAGAAGAGTTTATAAGTCCAGATGGGCACAGAACAAGTTAAGACTAAAACCCTACAGTCAGTTCCTCAGCCTAACAGTTTAACAGACTGAAGTGTGAATTCATCAGAGTTTACAGCACTGGTTCTCAACTGCTATTGCTTTTCAGACCCTAATTTTAAACTGGACAACAAGTGGAGACCCAACAGAGCATGTAAAAAGAGATGGAATGACATACATAGACTGAAAAGAAAAACGTTTCTATTTCAAATAATAAACTACACACACACACACGTCTGTCTGTATAGATAGATAGATAGCTAGATGGATATAGATATAGATACAGATATAGATAAACAGACAGACAGACAGACAGATAGATATTCTAGATGCATGTTTATATATGTTGCATTTTAAATTTGGCAATAAGTATTTTTTCCCCTTCTGTTCACAATCCAATCAGAACAGACCTATTTTTGGGTTGCCACCCACCAGTTGAGAACCACTGGCTGTAAACAGTGCTGCGAGGCTGTAGTATTTGTTGTGTGAATGCTGTATATTGAGCTCAAGGGGCCGGACGGATCATTGATTCTTACCTTTCATTTCCTCGTCTTCCACTGTGGCATTACTGCTGTCTGACGACTCCTGAGAGAATCAGACACAGACCACAGATCACTGTTAGGCAATGCATTAACATTTGTTGAAAGAACACTAACTAATGCCAAATTCACACACACACATCATAAATTAACGTCTCAGCAGTCGAGCTCTGGGGATCACACACACAATTAACCATTCAGTGATGCATAGCAATGACAAGCCAGTTAGAACACACTTGTTATATCTATCAGATTCCCAATCATATAAAAACACGGGCCACACCTCCACTGGGAATATATTTATATTATAAACTGAATACTCCCGGTTTTCCAGTATATCCTATGCTGACATTTGGAGATGAGCAGTAATGAGAACACATCTTTCAGAGGAAAATACAGCAAACGCTTCTGCAGTCAGTATGCGTACTTAACAGCAGAGTAAAATGAAGCAAGACATTCTTTGCCTCCAGAGGTCTTCACTGCATATTAAATGCAGATTTATTTTATATCAATGTGAATTATTGCTTATTATGTTTAATGAGTTTTAATAGGCCTTTTAAGGTGCCTGGAGGGCGGGACTAGATGCTGATTGGTCACTACAGAATTACACCCTGGCTAAAATACACTGTCTAGTAAAATCTGTTACTGAGTGTTCAAAACGGTCTCTTACGCCAATTCGTAACGTTAAGCTTATAATAATGATTTATAATCAGCTGTCTGTTCCAGTTTCCTGAGAAATGTCAGTTTGGCTTCTTAACTTCAACATACGTAAAGAATGTAAAGTGACCTGCAGTTTTATGTTTCAAACAGAGATGGCGAAAAAGCGGCAAGAACTATGAACTGCAGCTTTAAAAAAAATGTATAAATAAAAATTTAGATCTGTAATATTTTATTATGATGTTACCATTTAAAAAAGCAATTCAGGGCTGTGCTGTATTGTAAATACAGGCACACCTGATACAGGCACAGTAGGCAGAGAACAGTATATTCATGTTATATAGTCCAGCTTCTCATACCTTATTGCCTAAATGAATACTACCATTAGTAGGATAGACAGAATGATGTCTCTATAGGGAATAAGGAGGAGGAGGCGGCCATGGTCACCTGGGAAACGGAACAGTGCACCTGTCACAACGTAACCGTGGCGATCACCAAGGACACCATCTCCTGCTGTAAATAGGCCATCAGTATTTGGGGCGATATTATTAGGTGCTCCTGAAAAGGCTTTTGTTCTCTCATTCCTGCAGCTGCACCGCGCTACAGAGCTTATTACACCTGCACAAAGACACTGTCAAATGTAAAGAAATGGACAGTGTCCCATGCATGAGTCTAAAAGCTGGTTTTCTGAGGGGAGATTAAGCCCAGTTCGGGATTCACAAAGAACAGCAACCACTGGCAGAATATCCTGGTCCAGTTCTAGACTGTTCACGCTGAACTCAAACTATTCCTGCTGGGACACGTGATGTCTTTGGTTGTCTGACCTTCTGCTGATTCGCTGTATAGCTGGTACAGTTTAGTCTTTTCTAAAATTCTTTCCATTTTACGAGGTCCTCCTTTCAACACATCCTTACTTTTTTATATAAAGTACAGGCACAATTCAGGTGCCCTCTGATTGCAATTTCTTTTCTATTCCACATTTTTAAAGGTGAAACGCGAAAATGAGCACTTCATTTGACTGATAAATGTTTTCAAACAGGTCTTCTGAATGCTTCATTTTCTTTTTTTAAATGAGAGCATTTCAACCCAAACTCACACCGCCGCTCGAGTCAGAAGTCAGCGTTTTGACATTTTTTCATAGCCACACTATGTTTGTATTCTTTAGTGGGAAAACAACCTCTGAACGGCTTATTAATAGACCAGGAGTGTCCCCTTTAATGTTGAGGGAGCGCGTTTCAACTTCCACCACAAGAGGTCTCTGCGTCTCACCGTCTCGATGACCACAGAGAAACGCAGAGACTTGATACAGCAGGTTTAATATTCGTATCATGACACACATTTCCAACTGTTGCTCTATAGCCTCATGCTGCAAACATCTGATGTGTCGAGTGTCATTTCCCATCATTCAGACTAAAGAAATTACTGCTAAACAGACACAGAATTTAGCTCAGCACACTAAGCCTATGGATTATCATCACATGCGTTTTCTTTAAATAAAGTAATGCATTATAGGAACATGTATACTCATGTTATGTTTAGGCAAAACCAGTTAATAGTACTCGTAATACTTTGTGTAGCTATTTACAATAGTATTAACAAAATGACATGCAAAATATTGTGAAAACTTCAAACGGGCAATGCACGCAGCATATAAACACGCATGGATGATGTCATAGTCTGTAGTCACGTTAGCAAAAATGCATTGTGGGATGCAGATCAAACGGGATGGTGGGAAAGAGGGGGTGGGGGTAGGGGAGTGGGGGGTACCTTAATCCCATCCACTGCATTATGGATAACAGTGGTCTGCGCCTCCTACAGAGCGATGGGAAGGAGGGAGGGGAAAAACATGAGAGAAAAGAACAAGATAGAGAGAGAAAGAGAGAGAATGTGTGTGGGTGGATGGGTGTTTATGATTGCCAACCCAGTAAAAAGGATTAAACGAAACCACCAAAAACCAGGTTCAACAGCAGACAGCTTCTCCCTCTAGTTTATGAAACAATTTACTGCAGCTTTATAATACGGTAATATTTCAAAACTCACTCAACAAAGACATCAGCAGCGTGTCCCTGTTTTACAGAAAGTCATTGTGATTCTGAACGACTGCGGTTGGTATCATATTGAAATTGTGTGTTTATTGTGTTCTGTCTCTTTTGTGTATGCGTCACCCCCGGAGACCGGCTAGCTGGACACACATCAGGCCACATAAATCTGCGCAGCCCAGTTTCTCTTGCAGGAAGTGACATTCCCTCACTGTCCAATCAGCAGCCTGCAGTCCCCATCATGATGATTCATCGCCATGACAACCGTTGCCTTGTGCTACAGGCAGCAGTTGCAAGCTAAGGTTAGGATGACGAACACAGAGCGTCTACAAATGGAAGTGTTGTAAGCGCTAACAAACTAACAAGATTGTGTAATGGATCTGTGATCGTACAGAGTAACAAATGTACAGTGGGTGTTGTTTGTCTGGTGTAGGGTCAGTCATAATTGACGCCATTTAATAAGTGTTTTCATCGCTACTTTAGACCAGTGATGCCATCACTTTTAATTTATAGAAATTAATAGCAACTTTTAATTGTAGCAGACAGTATCAGAATGGATAAAATCTTTTAAAATCTGACGTCTTTCAGCATTCATTTAATAAAGTTATACTTGTGACTGGACAAGCCACATCTGTAGCTTTTGCTGTAAACTGGCTGTAAACCATAAATATATGACTGCATGTCAGCAAGTATATGTTAATGTAATGTCTGTCTGTCTATCTGTCAAAAGTTTATTTAATATTCATAATATATTTGCGATTGTTTTGTTGCTGTAAATCTTAAACATTGTAAATATACTAATGCATTTAATTCCCTTTTTATTTTGTCTTCATTTAACTAGATTTCTACAATTTTAGCTCTTGCAATAAAGATTTTTAAATGCCTTGTGGTTGAAAAATTACCCTTATCAAGCCACTTTACAGCAAATATATAAATATCTCACCACAACTGAACAGTTACTAGTGAAACTGGTGGAGAAGCCATGAAACAAAGCACTAAGGCTTGAGTCTTTACTGATCATAAACACCTCCTCACATCACTTCAAGACACTTCAGTAACTATATCTGCACCATAAAACCCGCTACACTAACTACACGACTGCGCACACAGACAGCAGGACACGACTGCGCACACAGACAGCAGGACACGACTGCGCACACAGACAGCAGGACACGACTGCGCACACAGACAGCAGGACACGACTGCGCACACAGACAGCAGGACACGACTGCGCACACAGACAGCAGGACATGACTGCGCACACAGACAGCAGGACACGACTGCGCACACAGACAGCAGGACACGACTGCACATAATACACAAAAGGGGACTTTAATAAGAATGTTATTTACTGACAGCCTCAGTCCCTGTTATACACATCTATAAAACGTTAGCACTTTACAGTAAGGTTGTACTTGTTAACATTAGTAAATGCATAAGCTAACATGAACTAGTGATGAGCAAAATAGTTTTTCAGTATTTATTAACCTTTGTGAATGTTAGTTAATGCCAATGCAATTGTTTATGATAGTTCACAGTGCATTAACTAATGTTAGTTAGTCACTTTTGATTTAAAAAGGTCCTAAATGCTGAAATGAACATGAAGAGCTAAGATTAATAAACGCTTTAAAGCAGGGGTTTCAAACTTTTTTTTCTCAAACCTAATTATTTATACCTTAATTATTTACTTAAAGTACCCCCAGAGATCCAATCAAATCGCAGTGGACTTCCACAGTTCACAACTAAAGTCTACAAAATCTTCCCTCAGTGACAGACAGAGAGTTCGCTCTCTCTCACTCACTCCACCGATGTCATTACGCACTGAATAATCACATCAGTCCCACACCATCACACTAGCATCCTGACATAATATTTTATTAAGAGATTAAACCCAGCTTTTCTGCCAGCCTTAGGCATTAAACCTCTATGAAAAGCAACTCGGTATTATGCAATCAAGTAAACAACTCCATAAATTAAGGACTGAAGTGTGTAGTGATATATCAGGATGACATAGTGTCTATGAATAAACAGTTTAACAAACATTTTTCCATTCACTTCTCAGTCTACAGGACGTCTCCACCAGGCCCAGTATAATGAGGAGAAACTTTAAGAATCATTTTATATATATGTGTATTTATATGTGATATTACAAAAAACAATGTGATATCAGTGATGATATTAGTGAGGTCTAAAAGTCCAGGATCACATTAGAAATCTGGGATTCAAAATCCAATTTAAAGTTACAAACTTTTGGTTCTTCAAAGAACCATTCAGTTAAAGCTTTTTAAAAAAACATTTCTTTTTACCTTTATATAGGCTGAAGAACTTTTTTCCACTACAGAGAACCTTCTGTGAAAAGGTTCTTCATGAAACCATACAAGCCAAAAATAGTTCTTCTATAGCATCAAATAGCACCTTTTATAAGAATGTATATAGGGTGTTTACATTCATATTTAATTTACTATTATTGTTACTTTTTAATAGTTTCTAAAGAAAAACCTTTTATTGCCTTTTAGGTGCAATAAATAAAAAACTGTTTTAACACACACCCCACACCACACACACAACCATAAAGAACACAAATGTTTAAAGGGATGCAGGTACAGTGAAAGACAGAGGAAAGAAAGGAGGCGTATCTGAGGAGAAAAGCATGCAGAGAGGTAAATACCAGTGCAGGAGAGGGGAGGTTTCCTTTGGGGCTGGTGACTATGCTGTTTTTGGTGCTGTTTGTCTGAGGCTGTGCAGGAAAACATAACACACATTCAGTTAAGTAAAGGTTCAGTTAAAGAGAAGTGAGGGAGAGATTGATATGCATGCATACATACACAAATTCTATCCCCCTACACCAACCCTGCCCCTAAACCTAACCCTCACAGATAACTTTCAATAAACACCATTCTGTATGATTTATAAGCTTGTTTCCTCATGGGGACCCACAAGGTCTGGTATTAATATAATTTACTGGTATTACTATAATTTAGGGGCCCCATAATGTAGAGAATACCAGTACACACACACACACAGCAGTCACAATCTATTTAAAGAGATAATTGATGTACTGCCCACTGCTTATTTACATAAAAACATTTTTTCCTTTGAAAACAGCGTTCTGCTGCAGCGAAGGGGAACAGGGTCACCACTGAAGTCCATAAAATGAGTTTTGCCACTTAGACTTCCTAAATTAATCCATTATACCAATTAGCCACATAACATGCAGACAAATTAGTTCTAGGGGTTTATTTGGACTTAGGGTCCCTCGAGCCTGATTTCTGTTGGACTGACTGTCCTCTTTCCCTTCACTCAGCTCAAGCAGGAGGCGTTCATGTAGTACGAGCCCTAGAGAGGCCTAAAGAGGGAGAGGTTTGGAAAAACAGTAGCTACACCTCACAGTTACTAAATTCTCCCAAACAGGAAATACATCAATGGCAAAACAAGTAGTAGAAAATATATACACACAAACACCCACACACACAAAAACATATCATAAAGTGAATTTGGCACTACGAACACATACGCATTAAAACGCATCAACAAACCACCTGACATCCAAAGGAATTCATTAGCCACTGCTGAAAATTTCCCAAAAGGTCATAACAGATTGTCTGAGTTCTTCCACGGAAGTCCAATGCAAGGATGATAGGTGAGGACAAAAACATCTGCATACGATACAAATCTCATTTCCTCGCTCATGCCTCCTCATTAAGCTTACTCGCCCCTTGCCTCCGAGTGCAATTAGACAACTGAGATGTCCTTCAAGATGGCTGACTTCGATCAGTTTCTGGGTCAGGGGCTGGAGGACGGAGGAGTGAGGAAACGAGAAAGCATTAATTTGAGTATTAAACGCACCCATGGTGCGCAGCTGGAAAAATGTTGCACTGGGAACTAAGAGTCCTGCAAGTGAATGTAAAGCGAGGAAGCAACAGTTTAGTGCAGTTGGACACCTGGGATAGCACAGGGGATCTTCTGACATTCCCAACTAGGAACTTTAAACACAAGAAGAGAGGGTTATTCTGCATGTCTGCCCACCTGTGTATAGAGATTGTCTCCTAAACTTGGTTTATAAAGGTTCCGGAGTGAACAAGCAACATACTGCATGCAGAATGAAACCCGGGGAGTGTGTGGTGTCCATAAAAATTGGTCACAAATATTCACACAAGAACAACCAGAAGGATTACAAAAGAAGGAAAAGTGTTGATCAGGAAATTACAAGGTGGGACACCAAGATGTGATGAGCAATACGAAACATCAAGCTAAACGTTATAACATTAAAAACCTTTGAGGGTATTTTGTTTGCTTGTTGTTTTGTTCATATTGGCCATCATTTTATTACAAATCCAAAGAAAGGCTGGATCTGAAGGAGTTTTAGGAAAGGTGTTGGTAATTAGTGGAAGTACGAGTGTGGAAAGATGAAGGAAATATATAAGGGTGTAAATGGAACAAGATTCTCACCATGTACTGAATGGTAGAGCTGGACTTCCGCTTCTACAGACAGAATGAGACGGAGAGAAAGTGAGAGAGAGAGACAACTGAATGGGGATTTTCTAAACAGTGAGATAATGTAGCTACTGAGCTATCTGATAACCATGTTCGTCTGTGGAAAAGGTCAAAGAGCAAATCTTCTATAGTATATCACAGATACAGCCAGAGCTGTATGTATACAGTCAAAGACTGTGTACAGTAAAGACGGGTAAAAAAATTTGCAGGAAAAGAGACTTAATGGGCAATGTTGATTTGAAGGTTCTTCTATCAAACAGGAAATTTGGAAAACCCAAGCAAGAATAACAAGGCAGGGAAGTGAGATCAAGTGAAGGGGAAACTGGGATAAAACAGGCAAAGTGTGGAAAAAGGAACAGAGATACATCCCAGCTAACAGAGAACATTCTCAAAATGTTAGCTATTGTTCTGTAAAAGTTCTAAAAATGTTCTTGCAGTAACATTAGTAGAGTAGAACTTTTCACTGTTACATATCATATATCAGAAACGCTGTTCTTAAGATGTAGATGGAAAGTTCAAAAAACGTTACAGAATTAGAAAATGTTTGTATAATGTTTTTCTAACCAAGCAGTTACCTAATACAATGTCTACAAAGCTAGATGTTTTGAACATTCATAGAATATTCAAAATAACATTTTTAATGTTTTTAATGTAATTTTTAATGAAAATCTAAAATTGTTAGCTGGGATGCAAAAGTAAAGCTGAAATGAATTACCAGTGTAATCAAGAAATCAGTGTAAACTGATCTGGGATCAGTTGTTCGTGCCACACGACAGATGCCGTTTTGTGAAAAATTTGGTCCGAAACCAGCTAAACAGAGTTGAACGGCTAAACAAAGCAGGAATGATGTGTAAGGACAAGCTGGGATGCTGAGAGAAAGCAAGCACAGGCTGTGCAGATCAGTGATATTTTTTTTTGTCCTAAAAAAGGGCAGCCAAGAACTGGTTATATTAAGCACACAATGTTCTCAGAAGCGCTTTGCTTGAAAATGCAGCCACATAACTTCCACTGATTGCGACTGCTGTGCAAAAACACCTCAGAATTACGTAACCAGCACCACTGCGAAGACTTAGCCGCAAAGTAAGGAAGTCAGCTCCAGTTAATTTAAAAAATAGCGACAGTAATATAAAAAAAGAGCAGCACAGTGCGATCCTCGGGTTTAAAGACAGAGCAGAAAAGGTGAAAGAAGGAGAAAGGAGCGATCATAAAAGGGCAGAAGAAGAGAAAGCTTTTAAAATGGCTGGAGAGGACGTGGGGGAGCCTGTTGCTAGGCGATGAGAGGAGCGCTGCGCTGCTATTTTTGTCTTAAGAGTTTCCAGGGTTTCAGACTCACGGCTATTCTTGGAACCAGAGTCACATTCCCTGCTGAACTATTTCTCCACTCAAACGCACACACACACACATACATTAATACGTACTGATTTAGCAGGTGTGAGTCACAGAGGTGGATTGTGGGGTGACGGTAAAGTAGAAACAAGTAGCTGGGAATGCGCAACGCTTGCCTGTGAACGCTCTAAATGAGTAGAACTTATATTTCATACTAACATTTAAAAAAATGTTTCAAGATTGCGTTTTATGAATCAAATTACTCCAGCTCTTGTGAAAGATTCTGTAGATTTCTCAATGGCATTATAGCCGTGGTGGTTATATGATTCCCCTTAACATCTCTCGCACACCCACAGGCGCTGACGGAAATAAAACCCTCATTTCATCTCCTCTTTCAGGGGTATCGCTGTCTCCATGACCGGATAAAGCTTGTTACGGCGTATGGTAACATTTTTGACGTTTTGGAGCTAAATTGGGGAGGAAAATTAGTGGGAATATGTGTTGAAACATGGGTAAATGTGTTAAAGGTAGCTAAAAGTTGTACACTCTCATCGGTAGGTGCATTACTAAATGGTCTTTATTCAAAATGCAATTATACTATGGAGAAAACAAACTCAAGGGGTTGGATCGTGTCAAAATTTGTGAATTATGAGAATTCTTAGCAAATCTTGTTGTGCTTTATGAGGAATTCCACACAGGGTTGCACATGGAAATTCCAGTTATGCCAGACCCGGAATTTAAGCCAATAACATTTACAAAATTCTGCACATTCTCTGCCCATTGTGTTTGTTAAATAAATATTTCAGCTAATCTAAATATGGTTTCAGCCACCAATACCCATTAAAAAGAGGTTCAGTAACTTAATCTGTTTCTTTTTTTATGAGGTGACTTTGGTCAGTGTTCACACCTGTAAACTCTCTTTCACACTTGATCTGTACACACAAACACACACAAAACTGACATGGAACTACAGCCATGTGGTAGAAACACATGCAGTTCTGAAAACACTCTTAACTCATCTAACTAGTACTGACAGCTTGTGAGTAAAACGGCAGGACAGAAAGACAGAGAGACGGGAAGTAAAAAAAGAGAGATAGTATTACACGGCGACAGGGTCAGAGAGGTCGAAAGGTCAACAGATCCCTTACCTTCACATCTGCCTTTTTGTTCAACAAGCTCTTGGCTGCTACAATGGGAAGAAAATGAAAGAGATCGAATCAGTGGAATCAGCAAAACCGATTCACATAAAACCTTCAACAAATATTCAAAACCTTGTTGTACAACAATTTAACCAGAGTTGTGATTCCTAAGGTAAAAGACAGCAGATTAAAAAACTTTAGAGGCCACCAAGAAGATTATTCAGAGGAATTCAGTATTCAGAACCTGTAATATTTTATCAAAATCCTTATTCATTATTTTTAACAACCTTAATGCTTAACAGATCAGTAGATCATGGAATCAAAGTTTATTGACATAACTAAGTATTTCATTGCCCATTATCTAATAATCTGCTAAGCATTATATAATGCAATAATGTTTCTTATTACACGCCTCTCTGGAGAACTTGATTTCAGCAAATGATGTATAACTGATCGCTCATTCAAGAAACTAATTTTCCTACAAGATATGTTTGTGTTCTGTCCCGCTGGGACAAGTGTGATAATCAAATAATTTTAATTCAAATCTACATTTTACATCATGTTTATTTGGTAAACAGACGTGTAATAAGTGAGATGAAGTACAGCCCACCGGTCTGTAGTGCACAATAAACAACTCCAGGGTGATACAATATAATGACCGGTTATCTGGTACATTATCTCCTACTTAATGACCTTAATAATAAAAGTTATGAAAGCTGTCATAAAGTGTTACTCATTACATACACAAAGTTCTTTGTGAATCTCACAGGACTGTGTGTGTTTATTTGCCACATTACCAAGCTAAACATTTTTAATGGCTTCCTAACACTGAAGCGCTGGTGCCACAGATGTGAGACAAGGTAATATTTAAATCCTGCAATCTGTAATTTTTTTGGGGTTAAAAATGAACAAAATCAGTTATTGAGCAAGTACATTACAGATCGATGTTCAAAACGGTCACCTTACCCAGATTTGCAAAGGTAAATTTATAATAATGATTTATAATTTGAGCTATCAGGTTCGATTTTCCAGGAATCATTTCACTTCAGCCTATGTAATGAAAGGTACGTAAAGTGACCTGCAACTTTATGTTTCAAACAGAGATGGCGGTAAAGAGGCAAAAGTTACGGATTGCAGCTTTCAATGAACTTTTTGAACAAAACGAACATTTTTAGCCAAAAGGTTAGTCAGTACAGTTGATGGAAAACCTTCTTAATGTAATGACTAGAAAGCTATTTAAAATACAGTCGCTGCCTTGTAGGGGAAAGCACTAAATAAATCATATAAAACACTCATTAGGATCTGACAGAATCACGGTCAACTATTGCTGGTTCACGTAACGTGCAAAATTCATACACAAACAAATATAGACACTCCCTCAAGCTAAACTGCATGCACATTGGAAGCCCTTCATTTAGTTCTTTGTAGCACCACCACCCTAGACTTATGTGGTATTTTTGTTCCCTCAGAGTCTCAAAGGCAGAGTTAGTTAGACAGCTAGACCAAACAAACTGAGCTTTACTACCCAGCTCATCTTGAAAGGTATCTTAAAGGTAGGGAACTAGCATAACAAAAATTGTTTCTGGAAAAGATCGCCTACCCTGCCTTTAAATCTTCTCTGGAAAAGACAACTACTGCTCTGGGCAGTGTTTTTATTCTAACCTTCTAAAAGCCTACATTAAACAAATTAATCCACAGCTGAGTCACCAGCATAATTGTTTAGTTTATGACTTCAGATGACATTCATAAAAAACAAAGCAAAAGGCACACAGCAGAAGGTCGCAATAGAATTTCTGAGCCTAAGTGGAACACGTGCTGTGCTCCTGCAGATGAGGGCCACAAACGAAAGAACAGGGTCACTGAAGGTGGGTTTTGGATACAGATCCTCCTAGAGCTGTATCTGGGCCACCAACGCATCCTTCTGGTGGCCCCAAAGAGATCAGTGAGGAGAAATGAGCATGCGTCCCTGTAGAAAGATCAGGAGTGATGAAGAAACATCTAAAACTCTAGAGTGAGTCGAGCTCCTTACCTTGCCATTAACACAGAGAGCAAGAGAAAGAGAGAGAGAAAAAAAAGAGAAGGAACGGAGAGAAAAATAGAGCAATAGAGAAGAAGTCAAAATACTCTTGTGCTATTGTTGCCTCTAAGAACAGTGAAGCTAAACAACTACGTCTTCGGAGCTCTGCACCGAGCCCGAAAACAATGAAAACAAAAAGTGTGTCGACCTATTTTGAGCATAGTCATCATTTTTACGTGGGTTTTTTTATCTACTTAGTAAGGCTAAGTCAGCACAAACAAGATTTAGCAGAAATAGCAGGCAAATACAAGGTTTGTGCCAGGCTGATTTATATAAGCAGTTTCACTATTCTACAATCTAGTCCTAAACTCATGCAAAAAAACATGTGCTGCCAAATTAAATTAGTCTTGATACAACCGGCAATTTAAATGCATTTTGTGCCATGTGCAATACATGCACAGGAGAAATGAACAATGACACTATATTAATAAACAAACTTATAATAATAATAATGAATGCATTATATAATCTTACATGCACCGTGTAAAGACAATCAAATGTCATGAGTGGAGTGATCCAGAGATCAGTCCAGTATGTAGAGTAACTGCCTACAGCACAGTGCTCTGGCTGAAGGACAGACACCAGGCAGCATAGCATAAATATTTGATTGTAGGTATGTGGAGGAGCATCAGATATGAAGCCGCAGCACACGCTCAGTGTACCAGCTGCACCCTCCTACTGTACATCACGCATGATGCATTTACTGTAAAAAATAATTACAGTAACATCTCAGCCTGAATCATTTTCTGCCCTCGGGAGAAAATAAAAACAATGTCACTGCATTCTCCTGCAGATCATTTTGTATTATATATTTTATATATAATACATATTACATATGTTTATAAAATGGAATTTTATAATGGAATTTTATCATTTTAACGTTAATAATTGTAATTTTGTCATTTTAATAAAGGTAATTTTTGTAATTTTATTTATTGCCCACAGAGTGATTTAAGAGTACAGTAAGCGTTTAGAAGGCTTTTAACATTACCTGACTAACAAATTCAGTTAGAATTGGACATTACTGTGCTAACTGGATTTCACATTAGCGCAGTAGAGAAAACCAAATTACATGTTACAAATGAACTGCAACTGGAACACTAAAGATAACGCCACCATAAGTTTTCACATACTGTGTATCCAATATTTCCTCTTATTATTAATTTTTTTAATAAAATCCTACTTAAACATAACTACAAGTGTGCAAAATTTGTTGTAAATATAACAAGAGGTTACTATGTGTGTATCATTAAAAAAAACTTCTGATAGTGAGTACAGTTTTTCCAAAAGCTTTGACCATGCAAAGGTGCACCAAATCCATACAGCCCATCACATCCCCAAAGTTAGTGAACATGCGTTAGTCCGAACTCCCATGCAGCATTCAGCACAACAGCAGGCAGACTGTTCCACCCCTAAAAACGGGGCTAAACTTCAACTTCACAGACCATGTTAAAGACAGAGTTAAGGAGAAGGGAGAGGCAGAGTCTAAAACTGAAGATGGCTTGTGGATGTCAGATAAAAATGGCTAAGAGAAGTGATGATGTGAAGGAGGAGATAAGAATAAACCAGAGGAAAGTTAAAGGCAGTGATTTATGGATCATATGAGAGAAAATGATGGAGAGAGCTGAGAAAGGAGGAGAGAGTCGGAGGCGAAATTACATTTATCATGCATAGGCCACGGTGTGGTAACTCTGTGAAATAAATAAAAGATGAATGAAATCATGACGGCAATGAGGATGACGGACAGCTGAGAGAACCAAAGAGCGGCTCAATGTGACATCTGACGTTATCTGAGAGCAAAAGGGGGCGGATAATGACACTGAAGTGTGGAGGACAGGAGAGAGAGCAGACAGAGCACGAAAGTCATCATGCTTTAGCCCCATGCAGACAGTCATGAACTAGTAAGTGACAGAGGAAAACAGAAAGACAAATGGGGGTCAAAGAGGAGAAGAAAATAGAAAAGGAGAAATGAAATGGGAAAGGGAAAATGAAATGAATGTGTATATGAAAAGGGAAATTGTACAAGAAAATGTAAAGGATAAAGGAAAGTGAAAAGGAAAATGGAAAATGAAAGAAAGAGAAAGAAATGCAAGATGGAAGAATATAGGAATATAGGAAGAGAGAGCACAGACAGAGGGAGGCAGAAGAATCGGACCCAGCAGGGCGGCGCTACCTTGTTCCACCAGCCCTGCTGTGGTGCCTGCAGCCGCGGCTACTGCAGCCGCAGCCGCAGTGACCGAGGCCGGAGCGGTGGTCTGCCTGCTACCCACTAACACACGCAGACGCATACACACCCACACACACACAGAATCACACACAATGAGAGGGAGGAACAAAGAGAGATAGGGAGGAAAAAGGGCAGAGTGACAGAGAATCATTAGTCTACGGCAGAAGAAACGGTCAGTTATAAGATCACGTCACACCAATTTTCTTTCTGTTTTATTTCTTTTATTTCTTTTGGCTCAGAACAACACGATTCTCACTCAGACAAGAGCAGTTGAATTACAACCAACATAACATAAAACACAGAAAAGAGAATCATCCCTCTAAGCTTTTAAAACCACATATATGAATGACCTGTGTTTTGACAATCATGTGATGCTGTTAAAGCCCTGACATCACAGATAAGATCGCAGAGCGGTACATAAAGTGCTCCAATTTCCATTTGTGAAATGGCCATTTAAAAAACAAGTGGACCAAGAGAAAATAAGTAAAAGCCATTAAAAAAGCCTGGTGATTAAGGTTATTCTGTATTATGCATCAAATCTGTGAGGTCAGAGCGACATGCTGAGTGACAAAGGTGTGAAGATATATATATGTATAGTATATATATATATTATATATAACCATGGTCCATGGTATTTCCGAGCATCACCACAGTATTTCCGATAAGTTATTTCAATTTAAGTTATTTCTGAGAAACAACCTGACATTACTTGTTTGAAAATGTCACTCGGTTTGATATTTTCCTTCTAATGCAATTAAATTTACACAATTGTCAACTTTTAACTGAGCGCAAGAGACAGAAGTGCTTTTGTCAGACAAAAGACAACAAAACACATCATGACAGAGTGAAGATTCATAAAGACAGAAGACTCCTTGGAAACAGTGAGACCCATAATAATAGACACAGGACAGGCCAATCAGAACACACAACTCGAGTGTCAATCAAAACAATTATTATTAACTGGTTAATATTCAGGTTCACCCTGCCCGAGTAACTTACCAGAGAAGTTTCGTGACACAAGCATAGTGGTGAGGATGGCTCCCTGTGAGGAGAGAGAGAAATCGTAACTACATTATCACTGTGTTTGTGTGTGTGTGTGTGGTCCTTTATTCACTTGGTATTCATGTTATGGGGGATCAAATGTCTTCAGAAGTACAGCAATACCACTGAATTTTGACCACTTTTGACCTTCCTCATAAGGAAACAAGCTTATAAATCATACAGAATGATATTTTTTGAAAATCTAAAATAGCATAACGTTTTTTGTGGGAGTTAGGTCTTAAAGTAGGGTTAGAAGATAGAATATACAGTTTGTATAAACCATTACATCCACAGAATGTCCCCGTAAAACATGAAAACCAGAGTGTGTATGTGTTCATAAAACTCGCCTTGAGTTTCCTCCTAGCGTTAAACTTCTTCAGGCATTCCACGGTCTCCTGCCTGTGCATCATGGAGGCCACAGTAGAGCGTTGCTATGGAAACAAATGGGGAAAAGATGTTTCCGTATCCAAACCAGGGATTTGGTATTTGCTATTGTTTTCATGCAAGCATCCTGTATGAGTGCATGTGCAGGCTGGAGGATACGTACGCAGACCCATGGGTGCTTCAGAGCTTCCTGTGCTGTGATTCTCTTGGCAGGGTTTATGGTGAGCATTTGATTGATAAGGTTTTTGGCTTCTGGAGTAACTGTGTCCCATTCTGGAGATGGAAACTACGAGAGAAAAACACCACTAAGACACCACTAAGCCGTGCTGTAGGCAAACAACAAAGTGACGTAATTTACGCCGAATTTAGTTATTCATTTACATTTTATATTTACATTTATTCATTTGGCAGACGATTTTATCCAAAGCGACTTACGGCATGTTCCCTGTATACATTTTATCTGTACGTGTGTTCCCTGGGATTCAAACCCACAATCTTTCAGTTCAGGAGCATAGGTGCTTTACAGACCTTAATCAGCCTGGCTCATGAATATTAACTAGGCAAAAAATATGAGTTTTCAGTCTGTATTGAATGAGAGGAGATGAGACAATGGAAATGATACATAAAAACAAAATGATATGAAGACTAAGACAATAAAATGTCCTAATAACACTTTATTGTTATTAGAAACAATATTCAATAAAATATTTAATGCAGATTCTGGTGGTTTAAATATACTATTCCATGTATATTAATTGCTTAATCTTGATGTATTTACCAAATAAACAGTAAATTGTAGCTGTAATAAACAGTAGCTGTTTATTTACGGCTAGATAAACTAGATTAAACTGCAGAGAAATCTAAACTTCTCCAGGCAAAAGAGCACCAGCAGCAAAGTCACATGACTACACATTTTTTAAATACTTTCCACTCTAGTTTCTCTCAGGAAACAGCTCTTAAAAATTCTCCTGCATTTATAAAATATTTATAAGACAACATGTATTGCACAAGCTGAATGGGGCAAGAATGTAACGTCACATGGGCATATCTAAGAAGCCAGGGAAAGTCAAAAAAGAAGTAATAAAACAGATGAGAGAGAAAAAACGAGGGCAGGAGCACCCTACTACAGTGTACTACTATAAGTATGTACTTCAAGTGCATACTGGCTGTACAGCTAGAGCAAAAGTTAATCCGAACAGTGAGAGGTTGTGACGGAAGAAAATGGATGCCAGGACAAGTAAGGGAAAGGGGGAAGAGAAATAAAAGGGAAAAGATGGAAAACTCACATCGTAAGCTCCAGCTTTGATCTGCTGGTAGAGTTTATGCTGATCCTCGTCCCAGAACGGTGGATATCCAACCAGCAGAATGTACAGAATGACACCTTAATGAAACAATTACACATTAAGCTCTATTCCAAGGGTCCTGGAAGGACCATGAAATGCTTGTTCAATCATTGCATTCGGTTCTAATGCAATGATAGGATATCCTACTTGCCTGTCAAACTGTGTATGTGTTTGTGTGTTGTAGAAGGCGTGACTTTGGAGAGCACTCTGAAAGGAGGGTGGGATCTTATGCTTTCAAAGCTAGCTTGCTATTGCTAGCCTCTTCAAAATTGTCTACCCTACCTTTATAATGTATTCAATTGGTAATATATAAACCATATATACACCACCAGTCAAAAGTTTGGACACACTTGGCTGAAATGTTATCTTAAAAATCTTTTAATCTGAAGACATTTGATTAAACGTTAAAAATGTAAAAATAAAAATATAATTGTGCCAACATATTCATTTCAGTTTAATTTTTGTTATTGGAAAACTACAATTTAAAACCAAATGTTTTTAAAACAGATGATTTGGACCAAATAATGAAGAAAAAAGCAGCCAATAAGAGTGCAGGATAGAGGGGAGCTGCTTCAGCACTCTTTAAAATTTTCTCAGGATGATTCCTCAAGAAATTGAGTGATGGAAAATGTCAAGAAAAGTTTTGCAATTCTAGACCAAGGGTGACTATATTGAATGTGCTAAAATATGTCCTATTTTACCTTATTGTTTATTTTCTTTAGTCACAACATAATTCCTAAAGTTACATTTGTGCCATTTCATAGTTTTGATAAGTTTACTATTATTCATAAATTAAAAAAATATGAACAAAGAAAAAGTGTTTCCAAACTTTTGACTGGTAGTGTGTATAAAAAAACTTTATTCAGTACTGGCTGCATCATGTAACTGCTAATTCGCTCCACTCAACTTTGTCACATCACCAGAACAGCCACCAACAGTCACTGTCACCAGAAATGGCCAACTATTAATTAAACATGCGTGACTTTGAAGGTACACGGTAGACAGCAAGCTTGACAGCTCACTTAGTTTTAAAGCACAGCTTGAGTTTCACAAACTCTCTTCCAACTCTCAGCAAAGAGAACTTTACAGTCGCCTCACAGAGTCGCTTTGTGCATGAGAGCGTGCATGTCACTGCATTTGAGTTTATTTACCGCAGGCCCAGATGTCCACCGGTTTGCCATATGCCTCCTTCCTCAGCACCTCGGGGGACAGGTAACCAGGTGTCCCTGCGAATCCTGTACAACACACACGAGCATGCCGTCAAACACACACTCTTCATGATATTCAGGACACAACTGTGAGATTCTGACAACGATGGTTTATGTAGATGTTTACACACGTAAAAGTGTTTAAATCTGTGTGTGCACGTCTCAATAATGAATCAATGGTTGTCATTGCTATAGCAACGCTTACATACCAAACCATGCCTGTTGGTCTCCCTGCACCTCGATGGCCAGCCCGAAGTCGGCCAGTTTCACAGCAGCGTTCTTGCACTTGCTGGCCAGGAGAAGATTTTCTGGCTGAGGGAAGAATAAAGTAAAGGCAACACACACATGCACTCAGAGGTACTGTGGGCACAATAAACATGCTGACACAAATACTACAAGAAGAAATATTATTAGATATTTATCATGTTTATGGCATAAAACCAGCACCCATCCCCACTTTCACAACCCAACTCAGCTCACAGATCCAGGTTGTAAGAACGCTTCCCTATCATTTCCATTAAGAATCAAAAATGAATGTTCTAGGAATGTTTTTAAGATGTTGTACTAATGTTATTGCTTGGTTGTAAGAACATTATTCAACAATCACATTTTTTATTCTGTAAACCATTTAAAACATGCCACTAACAACGTTTTTCAAATATATAATACATAGCAATATATATTATATAGCAAAATACATAGTCTTACTGCAAGAACGTTTTGAAAACTCTGAGAGAAGTTTTAGAGAATTTTAGCGAACGTTCAGAGAAAAACAATAAAATTGGGACAAACTAAAGTAAAAAGTAACACTACAGGACCACTTGACAAGCTTTTTTTAAAATAGCTTCCTTGGATTTGTATGTAAACTGTACTAGAATGTTGTATCAGTTGAGCACTGAGTGTAGCTGCACAACTTTCTATAAGCACAACGTTTCTAAATGAAGAATAAAAAAGACATGAAGGCAGAATTTGTCTCCACTGGTAACAAGAATGTGTGTGTGTGTGTTTTCTTCTCGACTGACCCAGATTATCTATCCTCATTATTCTTTGTTACTGATGGAGGCTAATAATGTGATATCCTCTCTAGTGCCACTGCCTACCACTGTACACCCACACACACACACAGGTTTTCATGTTTTATGGAGACATACCATAAACGTAATGTTTTTTATACTGTACAAACTGTAAATTCTATACCCCTACACTAAACCCACCCCTAAACCTAACCCTTACAAAAATATCTGCGTTTTTAGATTTTTTAAAATTTTGTATGACATATAAGCGTGTTTCCCTTAAAAATGTCCCCAAAAGGTAAAAAAATTTACTGGTATTACTGTACTTGTGGGGACATTTGGTCCCTATAATGTAGTAAATACAAGGACCACATATTCACACGCACAGTGTGTTATTAATCACAATTGTATCTGATTGTGTCTGATGTGCAGGTTAACACATCAGCTGCACTGTCTCACATGCACACCTGAAGCACTGCAGCAGACAGTGATATCCGATGCAGCTTTTCCTGCATTGCAGTGTTTGGTGCATCTAACATGCACTGCCCTCTTTCTCACTGTGTATATATAGTACTGAATTCATAGATTCTTACATAATTTCAAGACTGAGGACCCAAAGTTTTGCTGTTTTCATAACTTTACCATCACATCAATATTGTGCCTTTGTTGAAACATCTTAACATTTGTGTGTAACCTGGGCAACACTATGGCTTAGCTAAGTGGTTCAGAGAGGTTAAACTTGTCCTCTGTTGAAGGCTGGAGCTAATCCCAGTCTAAAAGCTCAACAGTGATCTTTCATGACTGTTTAGCCTCTGCAGGAAAATCCGTCACTGTTTGTTCTAGCTCTAGCGTTGACACATGTTACATGCTACAGCTAAAAATCAGTGGACATATGAGTTCATACATAGTAGAAATGGGTCACAAGGATCAAACGGACAATAATTGTCGAGTTGATTATTAAGGTCAATTAGTTTGTTTTGTGTTATTTAGTGTTTTTTCCGCACTGGTTTTCCTGTCATGCCCCCTCAGAAACCTGCTGTGGAGAAGCGTGTTCCTTGCACAGATCTTCATTCAGAAGAGCAGTGTGGGGTGGGCAGACAGTGTGAAACCAGAACGCTGGTACTACCAGAGCACAATCACTGTTTGACTGCTGTAGATCTAAACATTTTCCAAACCGATTTCATTCTGCATGCGTTGTAAAACTTAACATACGTATTAAAACGTATATTGTTTTGACGCTGTACATATGAGTAGTTGACATTAAAGGGACAGCGCACCCAAAAATGAAATTCTTCCATCATTTACTCACCCTTATGCCATTAAAACCATTAAAAGTTAAACAGGCTTGGAATGACGTGAGGGTGCGTAAATGATGAGAGATTTTTTCATTTTGGGAATCTCCAGCTGTGTAACATGCTATATTGTACATAAAGAATTCAAAGTCATTTTCTGCATTTATAATCACGTGCTAATCAAAAATTTCTTAACATTCAATTGCATTTTAACCTACACATTGCGTGTCAACTACTCATAAAATTAAATTCACATCCCTGATTTCATTTTAGTGTTCTCAAAAGGGTGCATAGTGCAGAATCCTGCAGAAAAAAAGTGCATTTTTATACAATAAAATGACAGCAAAGATATACAAGTTGTAATCAAATCACATATACATGCATTCACAACACACGAACAATCAAACTGTGACCGCTTAACAATTAACAAGAACAATAGGAGACAATTTTCTACCAACATGAAAACACGCAGCATGCATTGTGAAGCAGTTTATAAGCCTCACCCTCTTCACCGAACAAAAAGCAAAGAATTAATTACATATTTGTACAGTAGATTCTTTAGCACTAACAAGAAAAGAATTGTCCGGTTCACATTGTATTTAAATTGCAATACATGCTAAGTAGAGTGACACTAGTTATGTTTATGTTTTCAACATTGCGTGTTAGAGAAGGTCAAAGGTCAGACAGAAGCTGTGAAATGACAGTGCAGTCAAACCTGGACCTCACGATTGATCTTAGACTGGGAACCTGATGTCTTCACTTATTCGCTTTAGAAGTGATTCATGTGGAATTTCAGTTGATATAAAAGTCAAGCCAATAAGAGCAGGAAGGTGCTTCAATAAATTTGGTCTATTTTTATTTTATTATTTAGTGGAAGCACTCCTGGAAGCATCCAAGAGGCATTTTGTGGAATAATGACAACAAGATGTTTCTTACCGATAAATTAAAATTAGCCCCTGACATCCACTGTTGTCATGGACGGCAGAGAATTACTTTGTGACAAATTTAGAACGGCATCAACCAATCAACGTTTCTCGTTACTTTAGTCCAACTGGCGCTGTCTTACCTGAACATTCATGAATATTCATGATTTTATCACGAGTAACGCCCACACACAGTAACACACATACACGCACTGTGCACTATCACTGTGCGAAATCACACCGACCTCCCATGCATTCCTATAGCAAGTCAATTCAGGCCCCATTTAGCCCAGAGACATGACGCTGGTCATTGTTACATCTACACAGTGATAGACACAGATTTTTAGGTACTCATTTTAGAAGCACACAGTGACGACATCTGTCACTTACCTTCAGGTCTCGGTGCACCACACCCATTTGATGGCAATGAAGCACCGCCTCCAGGATCTGCTGGATGCAGTGACTGCATGCAAACAGCAGGGGGCGCAGGTTAGTCTGAGCAACGCTACAGTCACGTGCACAGGCCGGAGGTTGGGGTGTTTGGAGCAGGTAAAAATTTTAATGGGGAAGAGGTGGGGCATCTCTCTAGACTCAAGCCGTGCCTCCGAATAATAACATAAAACAGTCAAAATGAAATCCTCATTTTTCAACATCAACGGTGGTTTGTGAAACCTCCCTTCACAGGTTAAAGCTTTACTTTTAGGTACATCTACAATCAGGACTAACTACGCAGTAGTGTAGCTAACTAAGGTATGGAGGCACTGCATTGTGCCTACTGAGATTGAGCTGTTGTGTTTATATACTCGTGCTAACATACAACATGTTGGCTCTGTCCACTGAAGAAGTATGGACCTATAGGAGTTGTGGGTCACGATTCCAAGTAAAAGTGCTAAATCAGCAACCAGAAGCAGTATATTTTTGTGCTTTATATTTTTGATAGATATATTAATATGAAAGTGCAATGTGATTGCAGTGCAAATGTGTGTGCGTGGGTTTACTTAACCATATATTTGGGACAAATTTGTACCCAAAAATCAGCGAAACCTCCTTTTGGAAACGTCCTCGTTTGTATAAACGCTATACAAATATAGTAAATAAAGTTATTCTGAAACTGTACCAATGCAGAAGAGTTGAGGTTTGGTTATATTGTTTATAACTAGCTGTGTATTAAAACAACAGAAGTCTATGGAATGCCCCCATTTAGATAAGTAAACGTGTGTGCGTGTGTTAAGCAGTGTTGGACAGCAGCAACATGTGCGCACACATGTATGAGCTGGTTGTCAAGAGACCAACGTCAGTGCAGAGCCTCATGAACGCAGGTCACTGTATTTCACAGCCTGGGACCAGAGCTGACAATCAAGTGATAATAAACTGGAGGTCACATAAGTCAAGTGACTGTAAATCAATTAATGCTGTAAATTGTTTTCTGGGTTAAAATGATTTACATATAAAGCACATCCCTGGAGCACATGGTGAACAGTGACAGCGGGGCTATGATGAGAGAGCAGTGTGAGAGTTTACAGTATGCAATATAGTGTTTATAAATCTGCATACTGACCTGCAGCAATACTCACAAAAACATAAAGTTAGAACTGATATAATAAATCAATACATTTAGTGTTATATATTTATTATTTTAGCGGAAAGATATTTAACTAAAAGTAAAAAATTCTTAGACAAGATTTGTTGAAATGTAAAATTCAAGACGGTGAAATAATGGTGTGTTTAAAGTGAAAGACTTTTGATAAAGAACTCTGGGCAGCACTACAGATATGGACAGCGCTGCAAAAATAACGTTATAGCTGCGATTATTATTATCCGCGTGTAGCGCATGAGTTTACTGGCCCGTGTGTAAAGTTCTGGTATGACAGTAAAGTTCAGGGCCGTAAATTAAAGTGACGCATTTGCTTTCTAAATGTCTCGCATTAAAAGAGCACGGTCACCATGTCTGTACGCGTGGAAGACAGAACGCTGAATAAACCCACAGCTGAGGGTGACTATGCATGTTTACTCTGCTTTGTATTATATATATATATATATACACATATATATGTAAGAATTCATAAAGATATAGATATATTAATAGGGGGTTATAGAGGTTAATAGAGGTTTTGGGGATTCATGACTCTGTGTGTGTGTGTGTGTGCCTCGCTTTACACCTCCCCCACTGTCAGCTGCTGATCATGGCTGGTCTGCAGAGAAGGGGTGTGAGTGTATGTATGCAAGTGCATATGTGTGTGTGTGTGCGCGAGTGTGGTGTATGTATTTGTCTGTGTGTGTGGTGTATGTGTGTGTGTTTGTGTGTGTGTGAGTGAGTGAGTGAGTGTGTTGTGTGTGTTTGTGTGTGTGTGTGTGTGTGTGTGTGTGTGTGTGTGTGTGTGTAGGGGTGGGGCAGGATGTCTCAAAGTGTCACTGTTTCATCTCTTCTCTGACACGGTGGTGGACGTTAAAACATGTACGTCTGAAACAGTTTCTTTTACTCAGCGGGCTGCTACATAATTTGAGCTTTCTTGGCCTGACAGCACTAAATATTGCAGTATTTGGCTTAGTCTCCATCTCCTCTCTTCACAAGCGAAAAAAGCATTTTAATGGCTGAGTTTTTGCAAGAGGCTGCACTGCTAAAATATAAACAACTACTCTAAAAATACAGACAACCTAAAGAGAATAACTGTTTATCAAGCCCTTATATGAGAACTGAAACTGACAAAATATGTGACAACAGCAATAAAATAAGAAGGAATAGGCTGCTATAAATCTCTATATACAGACTCCAGTGGAGAAGTTAACCACAAGATAACAGCAATGGTCATGCTTTCCAGAGGTCTAAGATATTCATTTAAACCTTTTCCCCATTTTCATTTCCCTCTGGCGTGCAACTGTCGCTAGTCATCTTTTTAATATATAGTGCTGTGAACTGAGTGTCTACGGTTCGAAAATCATGTGTGGTTATATGCTGCTCTTTAATAGTTTCTAAGAGTTCTTCCTTGAGCAGAGGAGCAGTTCTTGTAAGGCGGCAAGACTGTGGGGCAGTAAAAACTGTAATAAACTCAGGAAGTCGGGAAGCCAGAAGGCCTTTTTCAGTAATAATTACGCTAAGAGCAAGAACTATCCTAGCTAACAATTGTAGGTTGTAAGAACATTTCTCTAATGTTACCATTAAGCAAAAGAAATTCCTTGCTAGCTGGGATAACTCATGTTATCTGTACAGTTCATAGCTATACAATGTGTTTGTGTTCTTTCATAATAAATCGTGCAAGCAAACTAGCTCAAACAACAAAACAAAACAAAAATTTGTCAATTGTTTTGTTTTACTGATAAGGAGAAATGTGTTTACATACCAATATCATAATATTTTAATAGTAATACTCAGTGAAGCAACTATAAAAATAAGAAACAAATTACTAAAAAACTATAAAGGCCATAGGCAAAAATTACCCATAAGGCCTTGAAAGTTTTATTTATATTGAGGACCAAGAAGGAATCAAGCTAAAGATCAGGCACAGGAGGTGTGGATCTGGTAAGTTTGGGCAGCAGTCAGTGGATTAAGAGAAGCCCATGATGCCATACACAGACAGACAGACTGACAGACAGCGTAAAGCTACAGACACATAGACAGGAGCAAGCAAACAGGCAAACAGACAGGCGGTATACAGGCAGTGTGTTAGCTACATACTGACCTTCAGGTCCCTGTGCACTATGTCATGTTGGTGAATATGGTGGACACTGTCTAGAATTTGATGGATACAGTGACTGTGAAGACAAAACGGAAGAAAAAAGGGGAGGGGTCAGATGTGTGGGTGGGGTGGAGGGAGTGACATCACATGATTGACGGAGTGATGGCAGTGCATTGAATGAGAGAGAAGGGGAAAGAAAACAAGAGGAGTGGATGAATCGATGCACAAGAGATGGAAGAGTGATGTGAGAGGAGGGAAAGAGAGGGATTAAAAGAAGACAGGAAAAGTGAATGACGAAAGTGAAGAGACAGAAACGTTTAGACATGAGACGCCGTCAACAACAACAATATTAGAGAAAGAGAGGGACAAAGAGAGAGAGAGAGAGAGAGAGAGAGAGAGAGAGAGAGAGAGAAAGAAAGAGAGAGAGAGAAGGAAGGTAGATGAAGAGAAACAGGTCTAGTGAGTAACTGTGTGCCTGATTGTTTTTGATTGAGATTGTGCCTGCTAAGTTTAATGTGGCAACTTTCAAGTACACTAACATACAGATGGCTTCTAAGACATGAAAAGGGATTTAAAACACAATTATTTACTGGATGGACAAATGGAATAAACTTTTACTATTTATACACCATTTACAGGGTAAAACAAATCCAGGAACACACCTGTGCTCTCTGACTCATTCACACTACATTAATGATGGACAGGAAGTGAAGTGCTTTCACTGATCTATAATACTGAAGCTCGGCCCGGTTTCCATTTACATTAGCATCATGCTCTGCTTCTGACACGCTTCCAACAACAAGAGCCACAACACAGCAGAGGAGGTGTCAGTAAAACCATCACAGAGAGAGAGAGCGAGAGAAAGAGTCTGAAAAAAGATAGAAAGAGAGAGAGAGAGAGAGAGAGAGAGAGACAGGTGGAGAATCGAAGGGAGGGGAGAGAGATGAAGCCCTAATTATGTGTGTTAATTGGAGCCCTAGTTTCCATCTCTGAGGAGGCAGGGGGCAGCGCACGGCTGCAGGGCTGAGAAGACAGAAAGAGAGAACAACAGAGGTGGAAAGAATAGAGAGAAAGAGAGAGAGAGATAGAGAGAGAACGAATATGAGAAGCCTGTGGAGGAGGGACAGACACCAGGTGGCTGGAAGGAGTCTTTCCAAATCACACGCCCAAACCGATATTCAAAGAAATAAATGGTCGTGCTACAGATATAAATGACAGCTCAATCAGAACCTAAAAATCAGCAGCAACATCCTAGCAATCTCATAACAACGCGCTAACAACCCAGAATGCCATAGCAACCACATAGCAACACCCTGAAAACCCTCACAACACTGTAGCATCACAGCAGGAAGTTGTACATGGGCAAACAATAATCACATTTTCTTCAGAAAATAATTTAACATTTAAAACTTATTTGACACTAATGGTGGAATAGAGGCACACAACACTCAATCCACGAGGCACAATTAAGCCAAATATCGCTCAAAAACTGAATTGCGAAGATAACTAATTTGGCCCTGACCAATATATCAGTCAATCGCCATTCAAAACTGTTCTCAATTTCATGCAAACTGAAGACACATAAATGTTGAGCATCAATACTGGATAGTCACTACACTGTACTTTGAACCAGTGATATCATAGCCATGTATTAAAATGAAAGTGAAATGAGACTTTAAAGGGACGGTTCACTCAAACATGAAAAACTTCCATTATTTACTCGCCCTCATGTCATTCCAAACCGGAATGATATTTTTTCTTCTGTGGAAAACAAAAGATAGTTTGAGAAACGTCCAGTGGTTTTGTGCTCATACAACGGAAATCAATCAATCAATAAGTGCCACTGTTGTTTAGTGACCAAAGTACTTCAAAAAATCTTCTGTGTTCCTCAGAAGCAAGAAAAGTCATATAGGTTTTGAATGATATGAGGGTGAGTAAATGATGGAAGAATTTTCATTTTGGGTGAACTATCCCTTTAAAAGCTAGAATTCGCTATAATAATGTAACACAGGCAGTTCGTAGGGTAACAATATCTCAAAAGGCCGCCTTGTGCTTCATATACACCTATTATAAAAGCCCTTGTGCAATATTGTAGCATGTAATTGCGGTAATTATGGTGTAAAAGCATTGCGCAACTTCACCGCAAGAGTGTAAACTGCTGTTCAGCAGACACTCAGCTGGGGTGTAATGTGGTAAATAACAGCTCGGTCACGGGCACAAGGGCGCATTGCTCAACTGGCCTGGTGGTGATAGATCAGGGCTGTGAGCTCAGTAACTCAGGTTTAATAGGTCTTAACCACCTCAATACAATAGCAGTACATGAGTCATTTAAGGCTTAATAAACCACCCACATGTTTTCGACAGTTTCTGAATGGAGCTGCTCTTACTGCTGTGCAGGATTTTCCGTTACTGTTTGTAAACACAACATTAAAACTTAGGACCTCCTCCGGGGTGGAGGAGGTCCTAACCTGCACATCGGTATTGGCTGGGGCTACACCCACACTGGCCACAGGGTGCCTCACGGAAATGTCCAGAGCACCCCAAAACAATAAGAACATGAAAATAAAGACAGAGGACAAAACGAAACTCTACATCGTTCAAATAATTTGATTCTGTTATTTTTTTTTTATGGGACAAATGGTTCCTTGATTCCTAACCCTAACTTGCAGGTGTTGAACTTCCATCTTAAGCCACACCCTTTCAGTTTAAGCCACACCTCTCCACACTAACAACACCCAAAGCACAAGCACAGAAAAGAACCTCGAACTGAATGCCTCCGTGTCACACACACCCACAGTATGTACACAGGAAAGTCAGTGTGAGGTATTGCACATACTGGTTGAACCGCGGAGGTGATAATACCCTGAACTAACACCTTCAACTACATACTGTAAACCCTGGTAACAATCACACAAACACAAAGAGGCACTCTCACACTGTGAAACAGGATCACCGGAGGATAGCTAAAAAATTGACTGCAGCCAGCCTGTGTATGCGTGTTTGTGTGTGTGTACAGGTCTGGCTGTAAGGGCCAAATTGAATTGAATTGAATATGAAAACCATCGTGTCTATGTGAGATCCTCGCTAATTTAGCTTTCAGCTTCTGTGCGATTGTGCTCGCACGTGCTTGAGCAGCTGTTTGCGTATGTGACAGTGTGTCACTGAAACGTGTGATAAAAGAATAGAGACAGATCAGAGAAAGAAACAGGAGAAGAGAGATCTAGAAAAAAACAAAAGACACAACGTGAACATTCTAGGACTTTTCTAGGGCACTTAATCCAGAAAACATAACAGAATAGTTTATTTACTCAAACGTGCCATCTTTAAACCCAAAGGTCACGTTTCCACCTAGCTTGTGTTAGATAATGAGCAAGATATGTGTTGCACTGTGGAAGATGCCGTTCTGAAAAGCATCTCCAAATGCAAAACACGCCAACACTGAACGTGTATATGCAACATGTGACGGGCGCAACAGGCTAGGGCAAAAGAGCAAGGAAGGCCAGAAGAGAGGCACAAAATCAAAAAGAAAAGAGAAACGGGGGGGAACGTATCAAAAGCAAGCAGTGGTTACCTGGCATCTGCCTCGCTGTAGTATTCTCTGGCAACAATGTCTTCGAACAGCTCACCTCCGGTCACCCTGAAATGCAGGAAGTTCAGCTTGGCTATTTGCTAATTCAAACAGAATTCCTGTTCTACAGCGCACGTCTCTTCCTGGAGCTCAGTTTCCATGGAGACAAGAATCCAATGTGAAAATTCTGAAGGAATACAGAACTGTGAAAAACTGACGGGAAGGTTTTTAAGATTCTCAAAGACAGCTCTACAGTCGCCGTCTGTTCTCAGGAAGACATTGAATGGTGGAATAATTTCAGGTTTATAAAACGAAAGTTCGCCTCCTGATGCTGATTGGTCATAATAATGTTCCAAACATCACTGTGCAGCATATATTGAGCGAGTCTTTTTTTAAACTTTTGTCACAAATAGCACACAAACCCATATGAATCTCCAGCGAGTTGCCGGTACAGGGAAACAGAATTCTGATAAAAAGCTCCGGAGGGACGCACGAGGGATGAATCATAAATCATCGCTTTAAACTGCGCTGTTCCTCACGTCAAGGGTAGCTGATGATGGGAAACTAAGGAACATTTTGGGAGGAAGACACTTACAGATCAAACAGCAGGTAGTGGAAGCTCTCCTCTGATATACTGTCATGCAGACGAACTGAAACAAAAAGAGAGACAAAACAGGGATTTATTGTGGCTCCAGAAACAATATCACACATGTAACATCCACCAGTTTGAGAGTATAATAATAATCCACTACTATGGCATTTGAGTTTATACACTTAAAATATGTTCCTTGCCTACATTTGTAGCTATTACAATTTTGGAGAGTAAAAAACTCACCAATATTGGGATGTTTCAGCAGACGACAGATCCTAGCTTCTCGTTCCAGCTTCTGATGATCTGAAGATAATAGACAGAGATACACAAAGTAAACACAACAGCAATGATGTCAAAGTTCACCCAAAAAAACATTTCTGAGAAACAAAAAGAAGACATTTTGAGAAACGTCTCAGTGGTTTTGCGCCCATATAATGCAAAGCAATGGGCACCACTGTTTGGTTACACTTGTTTGGTGTGTGTACATCTTCTTTTGTGTTCCTCAGAAGCAAAAAGTCATACAGGTTTAGAATGCATGAAGGTGAGTAAATGATGGAAGAATTTTCCTTTTTGGGTGACCTATCCCTTTAGCACCGTCTTCATGTTATTGTACATTTGAAATCAATCAAAGACTTCAATAACCGTTCAAATGTAACAGAGAAACAAAGCAGGTGTGTGGTTTTGCAGAGGTCACATTTATCATAGCTCTGATGTCGCTCGAGTTGCAGACCATGTCTCCATGACATCATCACATACCGTATACACTATTATGTTTAATTAATTACGTCAGAAATGGGTCAAGTGTGGAGCATTTGGAACAACATCAAAAAATATATACGCCTGTCACACTCACACTAACTTAATGTCCCAGATCTCATTCAGTCGTGATAAAAGAGTCCAGGCGGCCCAGAAATCACGGTGGCGAGAGGAGAGAGGAACAGAGGAACAGCCAAAAATGAACATTCATCACTTACTCTCTCTTACAGCAATAGTACTAAACCCCATTAAACTGTATGTGTGTGTGTGTGTCTGTGTGTGGACATCTGGATCAGATCAATGTACAGCATGTGTGTTTTACTTATGATTCATGCTTGTTTTTAAAGGGAGTTCAAGATCAGCCTAGTCATACTGATAGCGGCACGAAATGCCTGTTTCAGCTAAATTCAGCAAAACTGTTTCAGCTAAATTAAGAAATAAAGCAGGACGTACAGTTTAAAATCTGCTTTCAATCCATAACTTCTGCCTCTCTGTCGCCATCTCTGTTTGAACCATAAAACTGCAGGTTACTTTACATACTTTTGGGGGTCACGGATTGCAGCTTTAATTCACATTTCGTGTCTTACTGTAGGTGATTCATCATGAAAGCCGTACTGAAATCTCTGTCTTTTAATGAAGTGTAACTTTATTTTTTGGCGACTTTACCTATTTCCTAAACATTCCAGAGACATTTTAAACGGAATCATGTTTGGAATCACAGAATCATTGTTAAACGTGAACAGTCTCACCAGCTTTCAAATACCAGCAGATCCAGTGCTGGACTGGTGTACGGCACCACAGCTGTCTGTGACTTCTGCCGAACATTCCTTGCAAAGGAACAGATGCCACCTGACTATGCCATGATTTTATGAGTTTTACAATGCCAGCTGGCAAAATGCCAGTTTTCATTGGAAAACCTGAGTTTGGAATCCCGCCCCCTTGTCAGTCAGTGACGTTGATGCGTGCTGACCTTAAGCTCAGCTGCTGGGCATTTTCTGAGTCATACACATACTGCCAGAGCTGTCGCAACACCATCATCAATTCAGCTCTGACATCTATTCTAGCTACTGAGTTCACAACAGAACAGATTTTTCCAAGAAATTCATTTAAATAGAAACCTGTGAACCAACACTCTGTTATAAATCAAGCATCCTGTGCAGGGTGAAAACCACACCTTGCTAGTTAGTATAATTCTGAAACTAGTTTAACTGAACACTGGCATGTTATAAGATTACAAGGTTTCGTTTGGGGGGTGCCATAATTTTCATAATGCTTACTATAAGCTAGAGCTGGGCAGCCATTTGAGAAAATTCGGTATTTTACATTTGCATGTGGCAGACGTTTTTATCTTACATTGTATTCAAGGCATACATTTATTTATCAGCATGTGTGTTCCCTGGGAATCGAACCCACAACCTTTGCGCTGCTAACTCAATGCTCTACCAGCTGAGCTACAGGAACAAGGCATTTACATCAATATTCATGTATAGTCTCTGACAAGGCCTAGGGCGTTTTTAATTAATCAAAAGGAACCCTAATTTCAACCAAACAACCATTGTTGCACAGTAGATTCAAAGTTTTTATGTAAGAACTGAAACGCATCAAAGACGGTATGAAAAACACCACGTTTCTGAGTGATGATGAATTACTGAATTCACAGAAATGAATCGTACGTACCAACTGTCAGCTATTATTTCTGATACTCTGATGACATCTCTGAGTTTATTTCCGCACTTTTTAGGTAACTTAACGGCCACGTAATAAGCACATTAAAATCAATGCAATATTAATATCTCTAACAAAATCATTAATATCAAATCAGGAGTATACCAATATATCACGTAGTGCCACACTGAATAAAATCGTATCATGTTATTTGTATGTTTTGTGGGGTCATGACCTCTCTGGGTCAGATGAGAGTCTTGTGCTCCGGGAATGTAACTATACTTGCTTACATGCTCACACACACACACAGCTGCCAAGTGCCAAAGGTGCCTTCACTGTCAGACTCTTTATCTGTCTCCCTCTCGCTTAGTCGTTCATGACGATTCCTTCTCTCTCTCACTTTATATCTAGGTCACATTCACTCTCTCATGCCCTCCCTCCTTCTAACCCCCTGATAGATCATATTGTCTCTCTCTTCTCAGACTAGCTCACAGCCAAAGACAGTTACTTTTAATCTGAAACGCTTTTCTTCATGACCTACCACGGCGCCTGTAAATTCTGTAAACGCATCTAGTCATGTGTTTCGTAACAGTCTTTTATTTTCTATTGCAATGAAAGAAAAGGACTTAAAAAAGGGCAAATTTCATGACACTTGTCAAGAAAAAGTCATATTTCTGCCCAGATTTAAAATTATAAAATAAAATAGAAATGTAACATTGTTTTGACACTTGATAAAAGAAACCGAAGCCTATTTTTATGACCATTAGGATTTTTGTACTGACATTATTTTTCATGTCAACTGAATAAGTTTCAACCCCAACTTCACTACCATTGTGGGAAAAAATATTTTTCTCATTACTGCAAAAAAATTATGACAGCTACTGTATCGTATATTGTTTAACCCATTTAGCACTTTACACATAACAGTGATCGTTCTTCTACTGTCTCTAATTTTGCTTATTTTATTTGAAATATCGCATTACAGTAATTGTTTATAGTGAGAATTACATAATACTCTCACTGTGGGACCATTAGTAATAAAAAGCACTTTTTCCTATTAAATTTATCGTAAAAAAGGTCACTATGCACGTGATTTTGAAACCGTCAAATACAAAACTTATCTACATTTAGCTAGCTTTAGAGGCTAATAAGATCTAAGATCTCGCCCTCCCTTCAGAGTGCTCTCCAAAGCCACGCCTCCTCCAACACATCAACGCATTCAAAGTTTGACAGGCAAGCAGGACATCCTATCATTGCATTTGGACTGAATAAATATATAAATCTAAATATTTTGACACCACTTTACTGAGTGATTGCTATTGGGGTGTGAAATGACTTCATCCAGCATAATTTAAAACATTTCTGGAAAAAAAAAAATCACCTACCCTGCTGACAGCATATCAAAAACAAACAGTGCATGCTGTGAGCAATGTGTCCATCTCAGCAATCAAAGTTTGTTTTAAAATAGCTTTCAGAGCGTGTGGAATTATTCTTCACATTACACGTTCTCACCACAATGACCACACAGCCACTGAGGGACATGAGGGTGACATGTTGGCAAAGCAACTTATGGCTTCAAGTTTCAAAAAATTGGACGGAAGCGTGTAAAAAGATTTACACCCCTACAGAAGGATTCTGTATAAAAAAAGATCTTGTCTGTTGATGTAGCGATGTAGTCTTTGTCTTTTTGCCATGCTGTTTGGAATTGCTTTTGGCAATGACAGTTACCATGGAAGCGGACAGATTATAGAAATATAGTTATCAGCATGAATATGTTATCAGACAGAAATATAGTTATCAGCATGAACTTTCTGATATTGTATGTTAGAGCATCTACAAATAATTCATTAATAATAAACCATTTTTACTATTGGCCATGATACCGCAATATCCTGTGAAGTACGATGTTATCATGTAATATTTCCACTGCATCATTGTACCTCCACAGTACTTGACAGAGTCACTACTATATCCTATAGTTTACACTTAACAAAATTACAAATTGTTATGAGAATTAATGGAATAGTTCACCCAAAAATGAAACTGAAAAATTCTTTTGTCATTTACTCACCCTCATGACATTTCGAACCTACATGACTTTTATCTTTTGTGGAACAAAAAGAAGATATTCTGAGAAATGTCTCAGTGGTTTTGTGTCCATATATTGGAAGTTAATTTATGCCACTGTTGTTTGGTTACCAACATACTTATATATATCTTCTTTTGTGTTCCTCAGAGGCAAAAAAGTCATACAGGCTTGAATTGACATGAGGGTGAGTAAGTGATACTAGAATTTTCATTTTTGGGTGAACTATCCCTTTAAATCCATCAACTGTATTGTTCAGAAGTGAGTAAATGACAGAAAAATGGACTCACCTCTCGCGGACAGTTTTTTGGTGTTGATGATTTTGGCAGCGTATTCTTGTCCTGTGCTCAACTTCACACACCGCCGCACCACTGAAAACGCTCCCCTGTAAAAGACAAAGTTCGTGCGGTTTTACACTTGAAAGCAAAATGTCCTGACGGTAAAATCTCAACGCATCTCAAAGCAAACATCTGGCAGACTGCTTTAGACCACAGTAGCTTGTTTGTTGTTGACGAAGTTTCCTATTGAAATGGGAAGCTGGCCCAGAACGTATCAAAAAGCCTCTTATTTTAATAGCCAATAGCTTTGAGTTTTATCCCTGAACATGATTTGCTACTACATTTTCATTCCAGAGAGCACTTTGATTGGACAAGATCAGTGAGTGCAGTAAGTGTCATCAATATTTTTGGTCTGTGTCCCTAACAAAAAAATGTGAAATGTGCATAAATCTGCTAAAAATATTTTTTTCATGTTTACGAGTTCACTAGCACATAGATAGCTTAAAACCTAAACCACAAAAAGCCACAAAACTTCAGTTTTAAAGGTAGGGTAGCCCGCTCTCTTTTCAGAGCGATTGTCAAAGTCACACCTCCTCCAATAGTGCACAGAGGTATGCAAATACATAGTTTGACATATGGGACATCCTATCATTATATTCGGACCAAATGCAATGATTGGACAAGCATTTTATGGTCCTGTACCTTTCACAGAAAATATACATTTACATAAATATATTTAGACCACTTAGTGATGCTATCAGGATGTGAAGAGACTTTTAACCAGCATAACAAAAAATGTTTCTGGAAAAAATTGCCTACCCTGCCTTTAAATATATGGGGTCCTTAAACACAGCAGGTGATTCATCTCAAACATCTCCAGATCATACTGTCAGACTCTTCTGCTGGAGAGGCTGTTCAACTGTGGAGGCTGCTGTCACTAAACCAAGAGCTAATTCTGGCCGCCTCTATTAATAATATACTCAACTGGGTTTGTATTATATGAATAAAATATAATGAAGTAGGTTTGACTTGTTAATTAGCCTCCTACAATTCCTGCAACATCAGCACACTGCACAGAAAGGACTCAAATCAAGCAGGTAAGGAAAAGCTTCAATCAACAGAATGCAAAAATCAGCAACATTTGCACAGTAACACAAATGTGGACATGTGAATCTAAATGACAGATATGTCACCACACAGTATGAGACTATGTTTGTTTCATGTTCTGAAACCCAAATTAGCAGAGTTACACAACAATTGTGCAATTAATATATTTTTTTTAATTGTTTAATTTATTTTTTGGATGTTGGAATGGAGCTAACGATAAGTAAGCCATCCAGGTGATCTGTTTGTTGAGCGGTCCAACATGTTAACCCCTGATCCGACCAAAGGTGCAAGTTTGGGGCGGGACTACCTGTTTGTTGACCAGTGGGAGACTGCAAAATGCATAAATGTAAATGTACTTTTGAGAACTTAACAGTAAATCTAAAAGCAAAACAGTTGGTAAGCTGATTCGCGAACCAGTGGCAATCATTTCAAAGGTCGTCTCTAGGCTGTCTTTAACCAGCTACAATCACCATTAAAGTGCTCCTCAATGAAGCCTGGTTTTGTCAGACCGTTAAAGCCCTTAGTGTCTATTAAAGTGATTTATAAGGGCTGCATGTGTGTGTGTGTGACACACTGAGACTCTATATCCACCTCTCCCTGCATTACTGGGATGACTGGAGCTACTGGGTAAAAGGCACAGATACATAAACACGGGACACAAACAATTTCTGAGATCACATGCAACAATATCTGAAAGGATTTTGGGTAGATACACAACATATATACCACAATAGACTCCAGAGGAACTAACGCTCTCTAAAAGTTCTCTCAAAGTTATCACAAACAATCTTGCAGTTATAGTTATATTATATTCTTAAGTAGTTAGTGGAACATGTAAAAAAATGTTTTACAAAGGTTTGAAGAACGTTCTTATAACCAAGCAATAACGTTACTACTGGTCTGGACGTTTTGAATGTTCCCAGAATTTTCCAAGAACATTTTTTTACATCTTTGTTCTTACATTTTACGTTCTTACAACCTAAAACTGTTAGTTGGGAAACAGGTTCAAGCAACAGTGTGTGCATCCACCTTCGACAGCAAGTTTTGGGTTAAACCTCAGTCCTGAGGGGCGTTCAGACCCTGATCCAACGCTTCTGCCCCCTGTTCCCTTCAGATGGGCAAAAGCATCACTACACAAACTACGAGTCTCCAAATCCAAACCGCTGCTCTTCATCCCCTCATCTCCACTCACTGTTTCTGTCACACCTGACTCCCAGAGGAACGTGAAAGGAACTACTTTACTCGATAAACGTTTTGCATGGTTTTAATCCTACAGTAATCCGAGAAAAACAAAATCTATCATCCCAGACGACCAAAAACATCTCTGGGAGACAGAAAGCTCTACATCAGAAAGCTATGCATCGAAATAAATGGACTACATTTAGGACTGACTACCCAAACTCTATTATCCAAGCTCTACAATAACTCTACAACGAAACGCACCATTGCAACAACTCTCAGCAGATCGTTCTGGTCTGGCTACATCTTCTGCGAAACAGACCAGCATAAATCAACGTGACGTGCGTTGCTTAAAATGGTGCAAAACGGTGCGCATAAATTGCACTCAAATGCAACTACAATAATGCAATGCAATGCAATGCAATGCAATGCAATAAAAACATCGCACCAGGGGCGTTGCACCGTGTTGCGCTTCAAGATCACAACAGAGGGTTTCAGGGGTGGCCAGCGACCCTTACTAGGGCTTGCATGCCTCTATCTCCACCCTCTTTAGCAGCAGTTTACCGGGGCAACACCGACCGCCCGGTGCACCGATCCCCTCACGTTTGCAGCCAGCTTCCCTTCATTACCCCCCCACCACACAACCCCACGGACCGGATCGAGCGACACTCACTTGCCCAGCTCCTCGTACAGCTGATACTCGTCCGTGAAGCGCGTACACGTAGTCGTGGCCATGTCTTCCCGTCTCGGACACGCGTAAGGGATTCAAAATCGTCCTCGTTTCACGAGCTCGTGAACTGCGGCACGGGTCCGAGATATCGATGAAAAGCCCGATACGTGTTGAACTGACAGGCTGACGTGCGGGGTAACGAGTACGCGGACGGCGGGCGTCCTCACCCCCGCGCTGCGCTCCGATTGCCCGCCTTCAAAACAGACGGCGAGCGCGCGCCGACGGCTGGCTCGCGTGCGCCGCTCACCGGCGGCGCGCGGTGCGGGCGCGCGTGGGCCGCTACCGGGATCGCGCCTCCAAATAAGGACAAACCTGCCGTTTGTATTTAAATGAGCGCCTACGTAATCGCCGGAATCGGCACGTGAAGCGTAATTAAATTGTGCATTTTTATGAAGTGTTTAATTGTGTGTGTAAATTACTGAAATAGTTTTTTTTTTTTTTTTTTTTTGGTAATGATGAAAACATGTAAAATAATGTGCAGTATTTTTAATGAAGTGTTTAATTGTGTGTGTAAAGTACTGAAATCGTGGCGTTAAATATATATATATATATTAACGGTAATGATGAAAACATGTAAAATAATGTGCAGTATTTTTAATGAAGTGTTTAATTGTGTGTGTAAAGTACTGAAATCATGTAAATGCGTTAATATATATATATATATTAACGGTAATGATGAAAACATGTAAAATAATGTGCAGTATTTTTAATGAAGTGTTTAATTGATGTTTAATTGTGTGTGTAAAGTACTGAAATCGTGGCGTTAATATATATATATATATTAACGGTAATGATGAAAACATGTAAAATAATGTGCAGTATTTTTAATGAAGTGTTTAATTGTGTGTGTAAAGTACTGAAATCGTGGCGTTAATATATATATATATATTGAAACTGTAAAATCATTTAACATTAAAATAATGATGAAAACATGTAAAATAATGTGCAGTATTTTTAATGAAGTGTTTAATTGTGTGTGTAAAGTACTGAAATCGTGGCGTTAATAATATATATATATATTAACGGTAATGATGAAAACATGTAAAATAATGTGCATTTTTATGAAGTGTTTTTGTGTGTGTAATGAAAATAATATTAGTTTTTTAATGAAGTGTTTAATTGTGTGTGTAAAGTACTGAAATCGTGGCGTTAATATATATATATATATTAACGGTAATGATGAAAACATGTAAAATAATGTGCAGTATTTTTAATGAAGTGTTTAATTGTGTGTGTAAAGTACTGAAATCGTGGCGTTAATATATATATATATATTAACGGTAATGATGAAAACATGTAAAATAATGTGCAGTATTTTTAATGAAGTGTTTAATTATGTGTGTAAAGTACTGAAATCGTGAAATGGCGTTAATGACACATAAAATGTAAAATAATGTGCAATGAATAGGACTTAGGCTTTATGGTACCTGTGTCTTAGTTTTTCTTGTTTTGTTTTGTTTGTATATATATATATATAGTTATAGTTATATTATGCATTAATATAGTTATATTATGCATTTTTGTAAACGTGCCATCATTTTGATCGTTCCCCTGACGTTCCCATTAAGTAACTAACCCGTTATGTTTAGTGTAATGAAATGTAAATAAAATAATTATTTTGTTTCCATAAAATGTTGCTTTAAACGTAAAATGTTGCTTTGAAACGTAAATAAAATGTTGCTTTAAACGTAAAATGTTGCTTTGAAACGTAAATAAAATGTTGCTTTGAAACGTAAATAAAATGTTGCTTTGAAACGTAAATAAAATGTTGCTTTGAAACGTAAATAAAATGTTGTTTTAAACGTAAATAAAATGTTGTTTTAAACGTAAATAAAATGTTGTTTTAAACGTAAATAAAATGTTGTTTTGAAACGTAAATAAAATGTTGTTTTAAACGTAAATAAAATGTTGTTTTAAACGTTCTAGAAACGTCCAGTAGTTTTAGTCTTTGGATGAACGTCATCGCTCGGTTGTGAGAACGTTATTGAATGTTATTGTTATTTTTTACGTCTGTGACTTTGTAAAACGTCACACTAACAACAATAACGTTTTGTAATATATAACGTTAAAACACCTTCTACTCACTTTTTTCTTTTACTAACCTTTACTAACTCTTAAATAACTTTGAGAGAACTTTAGGCAACGTTCTGAGAACGTTCCCTGTTAGCTGGTATATGGCCTGATATGTAGATTTGTGTGCAATAAACAGTCATTATATCAAGTGCTGTATCTTTCTGGTTGGATTCAGTGCTGTAAGTTTGTTTAATTTAAGTGTTTAGATATTTATTCAGATGTATTAAACATGAAACATTCTCAGTTAATGGCTGACCTGTTATACTGCTCATTCTGGACGCCCACTATGATAATTCATACATAATTCATACCCAATATCAACATCCTTGACCTTAATTACACCAATTAGTCCTCTTATAACTCATTAGCACTGATTCTTCTAAACATTTGGCTCTTTATGTGAAGGAGGTGCACAAATTCACATGAACAAGCAGACGAGACGAGAAAACTATTTATTTACTTGTCGTTTTCCACGTTCTGGACATGAAAATGTCTCCATAACACAAAAGAAATGCTAAAGAAATAGCAGAATTGTATTCACACGCCGATGGTTTAAAAATATCAGCACTTGTCAAATAAGACATTAAACATTGAGATGGATGATACTAAAAATTAAACTTACTGCTTCAAACAGTAACACACTTTTACTCACCACTGCCAGTAATGCTCAATTCACAAATGTGGTTCAAAGTACAAAATTCATGAGTCAAAAACAAAGATTCGTACCATATTCAAACCACACACACACACTGCAAACACAAACTCATTGATCACTGAGTCTTTTTAAAGAGTTCAAACAGTATTCGTAAGTATTTTGAGCCCTTATATATTAAAGGACTAATTTTAGTGTTCAGTGTTTCTGTCTTTTATCTGTCATGAGTACAAATCATATGTTGCCTTCTCATGGTTTCCTTTACTGTGTTATGTAGCTGTTTGTGCATGTATAAGACCTGCAAAATAATAAAGCTCCAAGTCTACCACAAAGTAATTTATTTTATCTTAAAGGAGGCTGACCCAGACCTGCAGAAAACGCCTCGACTGACTCCTCCCTATATACCTACGTCACGATGTGGGAATATTTACCTGATGCCACCCAAGCTGGTCACATCCTGTATGCAATTACTTCTTTTAAAAAACCGAAAACTTCTAGTATTCAAGAGGTAAACTTTCATAAAGTATGGCAGAATCCATAGAAGGCATCTTGCTGTGATCTATGATTTATACTTATATGTAATCATGGCATCCAACAAGGCAGGCAAAAGGTGAACTGCAAGGGAGCTGATCCAATACAAAGAGCCAAAACAGGAAGTCCAGTGTATGAGACGACATCGTTACACAATAAGACGCAATGAATTAACATGAAGGTGAAAAAGAAAGTCGGCGTATGAGGCTCCTCCGTTAGGACTCTTGTCCTCCACCAAGAGGCGCTGCAGAGACTCGTCACAGCTGTCACCCTCCCTCACCAGTCTGACCTGCACAAAAAGAAACACACATTAAAACGAGATAAATAAGATAATGTCACACAATGATGTTTAAACAACACAACTGTTCTCGAAAGCTCCTGAACGAAACATGAAATTCACCTGAAGAGTAACTGCGGCTGTGGACTGTAGAGAACGTATGAGAGCTCTGGTGCTGATGGAGAGGACGTTCTCAAGTACGGGCAAATTGATCTACCCAGAACACGCAAGTACAAAACGTAAGTGTTATCAGAGACATTTAATTTAAGTGCACCTTGTGAATAAGCATCAAAAGAATGTGGATAATCTTTCAGTGGAAAAAACAAGTGATCTTGGTTAAAAAAATGTGCACCCAAGCTTCGCCTGGCCCTGTCTCACCTCACCAGATGTAAGGCCGGAGAGCGAGTTGGTGTTGAAGAGCTGAAGAAGGGTGTGAGGGGGCACACAGCTGCCCACCCAGAGAAGCAGTGCCAGTGGGCAGTAGATCAGATACAGACCCCCTGGATGGAGGCTAGAGAGAGTACAGCGCACTGTTTCTTCTACTGACGGCATATTGGCGTTACCAGCAGAGACAGGCTGTGAAGGTGAAGAGATTGGCATCATCAACTGGAATGGAAAACATCTAGATGAAAGTTTACTGGTTTACAGAATCTTTAAAGGGAGTGAGTTTTAAGAATCTTCTTTCCCATTAAAACCAAGCAACAACAATGGGTAATTTTTAAATTACCATGGTGTTGATGTCAGAACCATGAGCTCATTAGCATAACACCACCCAAACATATATTTCACTGCTTATTTAGTATTCAGGAACCTGGCTCCAACAAGATTTAATTTAAAGCTGAAATCCAAAACTATTTTGTTAAAAAATGAACAAAAATCAGTTTTTGAGCAAGTACATAACAGCATAACAGATGTGTTCGGAGCTGCTGGGTCCCATTTTTCAGAAAATGTCAATTTGGCTTAATTTGACTTCAACATACGTAAAGAAAAGCATGTAAAGTAACCTACAATTTTGTGCTTCAAACAGAGATGGCGATAGAGAGGCAAAGGTTACAAATTGCAGCTTAAAATCCTGCGGTGTGCATAACAATCCAACCAACGTGACAAAATTCTTACAGACATAAACACTGTCTCATTTTAGTGACTAATGTGGATGAACAGAATGTTTCAGATGTCTGCCTCTCACCAAAGGCAGAACAAGTGGGTAGAACTGGGAAGCGGTGCTGAGCGTGTCCATGGAGACAATGAGGCTGCGCAGTTGCAGTCGCTGATGTACAGAGCTGCGCAGCCCAGGCAGCAGCACCTCACTCTTGCGCAGACTGTTAATGTAGACTGGCAGAATTTTAAGAAACTGAGGCAACACCAGCTGAAAGACAGAAAGAGAGAGAGGATTACAATATTCCCACAGAACTAAATGACTTGGAATCCACAGTTAACACACACTGATTCCACTATCCAAATGAAACAGGATTCACACAGACTGACTGTCTCAGTAATATTAACTGTGCTAGAATGGCCATTCAGCATTGTTATTACAGCTAATGGAAACCTTATCTGAAACATATTCAAGTAAAATGAATCGAGATGGGAATTCTAGTACATTAGGTTATAATGTTTAAAATGTTAAAAATGTTATTTTGAAAGTTCTAGGTATGTTCAAAACATTCAGTTTTTTTAGACAATGTATTAACGCTAACCAAGCGTTAAAAGAACATTTAATTCTGTAACGTTTCTAAACTTAGTAACATTTTAATATACATGATATATAACATAAAGAACCGTTCTACTAACATTGCTGCAATGTGTTTGATAACTGAGAACTTTTAGAGAATGTTAAGTATTTAAAGCATTTAAAATCAGCTGGACTGAAAACAGCTGGAGCTTTTTAAAATTATTATCACTGATTATAATTAAGGCCCAGATAAAATCTGGTCATTTTTCCCCCATTTTATGCACTAATAGGGGAAAATCTTCTGTGGAATTGGTTTAAACAATCTTCATTCAAAAGAAAAAAGAGAAACTTTTAAGGAAGAGAAGTTCTTTATCTGACCTGTCCTGGGGACGCAGATGTAGTGCAGCTGTGTTTCCTAAAGCAGGCTAACATCTCAGTAACTTCTGTCTGTAACTCCTCACGCAGAGATTGCAGTGGACTCTCCAGTGCTAATGAATACACTGAAACAGAAACAATCACGTTCACCTTCTTCTGTCCTCAATACCTCAATAAATCATGATCTGAAATGGCTGGAATGGGCTCGATCACACGATACACAGCGATCATGCTTTGCTTACTTTTCTTGCAGTGGAATGTGAGGAGAGTCTCAGCCTGGCTGCTTCTAAAGGTGTCAAGCAGCTGATGGGAACAGGGAAGAGTAACAGTATGTATCCGTTTCCTGTTCTCACCGGAAGATGTGCTGTATGACAAAACAAACTAACAAACACAGTCCAAATATCAGTTGAAGAAAAACACACAAAGCTATTCTTTAATCAATAACGTGTCATATATAGTACTCTACAATAAGTCAAATTTATTACATTTACATTTATGCATTTGACAGACGCTTTTATACAAAGCAACTTATAGTGCATTCAAGCTATACATCAGCTATATAATCAGTGTTAATCACCTAGGAATTGAACCCACAACTTTTGCACTGCTCTATTTGAGTTGAGCTATAGGAACATAAATTATTATAGAATTGATTTTATTATAATAATTTCTGACCCATAATTATTATGATGAAATTTTGTGATTATATGTCAATGCATGCAACTAATCAAATCACATTTTTTCCAACCTGTATGGCTACACCCCTCGTTTCATCTAGAGATTTGTTGTGTGTGAACTCAAATGCCATCGCTGTGTGCCAATCAAGCGCTGCCATGGCAACACGGCTGGAGTCAGGACCCGTGATGAAAGCACCATAGCAACCAGATATGCGCATCTCTGCAGACACACAATGATAGAGCTGTTAATATACCCACCAGCTATTTATAAATAACATACAGTAACAATTATTCACAGAGCAATCATAGCGACAATACATTCCATGAACCCAAATAAATACATTCCAGTCAGATTATGTTTCATGTATGCCTCATATAAGCAGACCCTTGTGTTTGGTCTTCTTGAAGGTGCTCCTCTGATTACCTGTACTGACAAAGACTTTCAGCTGAACTTTGAAAGCCATCTGCATGTTCACGCATCTGCTCAGGTCGGCTTGGAAGCGTTCCTGTTCCATCTCCGACTGTGAAAGAATTATGAAATGACACGCTAAACACTTTGTGGACCCGTTCACATTGCACCTGAAAATGGTTGTCACACCTGAGTGCTGGATTCCAGTCTGTACACACCACAGTTGGTTGGTTGTTCATTATTACAGGAATAACAACTGCACTTTAAAACTAAATGAATTAAGATTTTTAATCTGAAAACGTTGTGAGAATGTTCCATATTGGCTTACAATCGCAGACATAATATTCTACACTTAATCTTTGTTATTTGGTTACTTGTTATTTAGCAGACACTGTTCATTCAATGTTACTGGTCACTAATTGCAGTCCTCCTGGATCACCAGAGTTAAGCGTTTTGCTCAGGTGACAGAGCAGAAAGGTGACATTTGAACTCTTCCAGTTAATCAAATGTCCCCACTCAGCTCTAACAACCTCTTCTGTGTTAGCAGCAGGGATCTTTAACAAGTAGGCTACCAACACCCATTATAACATTCCAGGGTAATTCTCCAGACAGTCATGAGCTTGTTTTTAAAGTTCAGATCTGTAGCAGTTTTGGTCTAATTGGGCTCCAAGGTTTTGAGACAAGCTTCTTCTGATATAATGGGCCATGAGGGTGCAGTTAATGTGAACTAAGTACACACTGCATGTATTACCTGCAAACTATTATAGCAAATGAGCCCACCCCCTGTAAGAAATGGGATGTGCCCTGGCCAAGCTCCACCCACTTCTTGGTGGGAGAACACAAAGGTGTGGACGCTGCAGCCTTGATTGACACACTCTTTAGCCAATGAGGTGGAGGAGTCTGGGCCTTGAAAGATGGACTAATATGGAAACAAAGGGTAGCAGAGAAATTATTAAAAACATACTGCACTGCAAAGGTTATTTCCTTAATCACAATTGTTGCCTTTTTTACTGTTAAAACTTGGGAAGTTACCTGAAAAGCAAAAGCTTGCTTAAGAAATAAGACTTGTTTAAAGTAAATATATCAAAAGTTACGTTTTTCCTATATTGACATTTTGTCTTGTTTTGAGCATAAGTCTTACACATTGTAGTGAGTTGTGCTTAAAAAACGATCACAAATCAAAAAATAAAAATATATTTGCAGTGTTAAACTAAACACCATAGGATATAGCTCAAAACTAACATGGACAGAGAAGTATCGCATGTTCCTCAATTTACCTTCACTTTGCTAGAACTAAAGAATCCAGAGGAGCTTTTCTGCTCTGCACCTTCAGTAGGAAGTGAAGAATGGAAGATCAATAACTTGCCTGGAGAGTCTGCAGTCTATTAAAATGAGACGTACAGTAAGAGATCTGTAGAACAACACGCACTGCAAAATCATTTCATTTTCCACCAAAAGTCTGTGTGAATCTATAAGACTCTTGCCTGAAGAATCTTCAGTGCCGCAGAAACAGGGAGATCCTGTGAGCTGGATTTACCTTCTGATTCAGGGTTGAAAAATGCAATTTCTTGGAGAACTCTGGCCAAGAGGAAAGGATTACTGTTAAACTTTTGACTTACATTACGTATTAAAATGATGGTTCACCCAAAAATGATTTTTTCATCACTTTGACTCACCTTCATGTCATTCCAAACCTATATGACTTTTTCTTCTGTGAAACACAAAAGAAAATATTTTGAGAAATGGCTCAGTGATTTTATGTCCATACAACAGAATGTCAGTGAGTACAACTGCCGTTTGGTTACCAACATACTTCAAAATATCTTCCTCTGTGTTCCTCGGAAGCAATAAAGTCATACAGATTTGTACATAAGGGTGGAAGAATTTTCATTTTGGGTGAACTCTCTCGATAAGAAGAATCACTGTCAGAAATTCTGCATCCCAACCTCTCAGCTATGTGTCTGCAGTCTTTCAGAGGAACCAGAAGACCTTCTATCACAGGAAGTTCCATCTCCTCACAGTCAGTGATGATCATCATGTGGGGGCGGGACAAAGCTGGGCTTAGGTTATACAGATGAATGCGGCTGTCATAGGTCATCAAACCGACGCGAAGGTCTGATTGGTCTGTTCCTTCAGCCCTAAATCAATGTTAAAGTCCGCATGAGAAATAGAATTTGCAGTCCAAATTTTTCTTCCATAATATGACATTTAATTTCATCCATCAGGAATTGGGTGGAATGTAAAAAACGGGCATTCATTATGGAGTCAGACCTAAATGTGAGCTAACTTTGTTTATATGTTTAGATATACATTAGAAGTCGATGTGTATGTGTGCTTGTGGGGTGTGCATGTATGTTTATGTCCCTCACCTATTTAAAACCTGTAACTGGGAACGAATCTGCTGACATATGTGGTCTAGCTGCCCAGTTCTCATTGCGCTGGCAGAAACATCTATCGCCATCAGCAACACAGCAGCATTGCCCTAAAAAGCAAGAATTTACTGCAAATTAGGACAAACTGTCCAATATTCCATGACACAAAAACTGTATGTAATGACCATTCTGACTTTCATTGGCATAAACATACAAGCAGACTCTTGTATGCATTAACACATTGAATTAAACACGATTATATTTCTAACTAGCTGTTCATAATAACACTTAAACAACTACATTATATTGTTTTCAAATAGTGAAGCACAAGAGTGTAAAGAGTTATAAAGCAGTGTCATTACAGGAATAATGTATCTGTGTAATGTCATAGATACAATAACGCCAAATATTGCAGCAAAAATGAAATTGAAAACAAGTCCATTCTATTCCTTACCATTTGGTTTTCCAGGATTTCATACGAGCCGAGACTCAGCTCAGGTTTTTTATCACAGTCAACCCGGCGACCCTGATTGGTGGGCTGATAGGACTGCCACGGCACTATAACAGAGAAAAGGGAATCGTTATAAACAGAATCCAGATCTGTAAGCCACATATGGCTTTAAAGATGACTAAGTGCCTAACGCTTTGTTAAAACAGATAAAAGATTTGTTGGAGTATCCATCTCAAATTTGTCTCTGAAAAACAATAATTTAGCCATATCTTTGCAATGTCTCTGGGCAGCTATTTCAGTCATACAGGACCAAGTCCTATCTACTTCAATGAGGGAAGACAAATATCTTTAAAATTGCTGGCTAAGATCACAATAAAACAATATATTTTCTACCAAAGATTAAACCTGATATCAGCTGTACCATAATTTAAGTTTCTTATGCTTAAATTGCAATTTAAAAACAAGTCTTCCTAGGTTGCTTCGGGCGAGCCCGCTTTTCCCCTCCCCCAGAGAATCAGTATTGTGTAGTGATTGACGATTGGCTCTTTCCGCTAGCCGACGAGGCTCCCTTCACTAGAGCGGCCATATTGAATGTTGCAGTTTCCCCATTAATGGTAATATAACTGTGGCATCTTTGTTAATTCTATAATCTTTGTTTATTTGCAGAGTAAACAAAGCCTAACTGACCTTCAGTGAGTTTGTCGCAGAAGGGACAGTAAAATCTTTGCCCGGAGTCCTGCCAACTCATAGCTGGGCTCATAAAGGCCCCACAATGTCTGCAGCCCTTAACACAATCCACTGCTTCACACACTGGTACAGCCCGCTGCAGAAAACACATGACATGTTTACATGAAACATTCAGGTTATACCCAGCTAGCAATTTAAGGCTGTATAAATGTTTACCTAATGTTTCCATTAAGTAACAAAAATGTCTTATTTTTAAAGTTCTAGGAACGTTCAAAACGTCCAATTCTTTAGACGTTGTATCAACAGTATTGCTTAATTATAAGAATGTTTTTCAAACATTTTTTTAATTCTGAAACTTTATGTTCATGATATATAATGTTAAAAAATACTACTAACATTATTGCAAGAACGCTTTTTAAAAACCTTCTAGAGAACTTTTAGAGAACCTCGATACCTCTCCTCTGTCAGGTGTGGCCAGTGGACACACGACTGCACCCAGAGGCACGTGGCTCTTCTGAGCTGACTGAGCTTCTACAGGGAAGCTGTAGGATGTGCAGCGAAGGAACCGAGGTGTAGCATTACCTGCAAAAACACAGTAAACAATAGAAAAGTGGGTAAAATCCAGTAATCTTGTTTTCACTTACATTACAACGTGTCTGTTTTGCAGTTAAAAACTCAAACATGTAAGAAGAAACAAGCAAAAAGTGTTTAGTCCAACAACAAGTGGTACATTACTCAGACTGGTTATAAACGTTGCATTTTTTGTGCTGATTTACTGTATTTTTAAGAATACCACACTGTTCTTGGTAACTAAAAAAAATAATCAAATATAAATATATACATGCACTAACCAGGTTGGAGAAAAACTGTAACTTTTCATAACAACTCAAATTACAGTATACCCTTTAAAGTGTAGCTGTATTTCTGAGTCGGAAAACAACCTCTGTGTTGCAGATTATCATTATGTCTGTTTCTAGCAGACAGAAGCAGCTTGTCAATATTTCATTACCTTTGTGTGTTTGTCTCCATCATTGTCTGGGAGTCAAAGTCAATATAATTTCTAAATACAACAAAACCAGTCGTGATGAAAAACCAGGTGCAGCACATTTATATTTAATGTGAATTTGGGCATGAAGTCAAAAGATGATGTGGCTAAACTTGGCAGTGATGGTACCTCTGTCCTCCAGGGTGCATCGTGTTGAGGAGAGAGGGGGAACAGAAGATTTGGACTTTGAAACAAACACTTTTCCCTCCCATTGCACCCTGTCCTCTCTGATCACCTGCACCTGTTTAAAACACACAGAAAGCTGACATTCAGATGAAGCAACACAGCCGCACAGAACTACAGTAATCGAGCCTGATCAAAGATGATAGAATTAGCAAGATGTCACACTTCTGTTACTACGAATGGGGGAAATTGCAACTCTCAATATCTAGTGAATGAAGTCCTGCCTATTAGAAACAGCCAATCGTCAATCACTGAACAGTAACAATGTATTTGAGGAAGGGCTACACACTGAGCGTTGCAAGATATTTTTGCACATGCGGAGCAGCTTAAGCGATCTGGAAACTTGTTTTTATAGCACAGTTTGAGCTTAAGAAAGAGAATTTACGGTATAGTTGATGTCAGGTTTAATAGTTAGTCAGAAACATATTGTTTCATTTACCTTAGCAAGTGATTTTAGAGATGTCTGTCTTCCCCCATTCAAGTGAGGGGAATTTGGTCTTGTATGACTGAAACAGCTGCCCGGAGGCGATGCAAAGATGGCTGCCGAGTGCAAAGACTTCCCTAAAGGGACTTTGGCCTGAACTATCAGCCTTAATAGAAACATTTTGTGTTTATCTGAAACACAAAGGTAGACGCTGCCTTACCACACTAGGCAGAAGCTGTGGATCCAGGCCGTACCGGGACTCTGACTTAGGATTTGATGCTGGACTCGTCTAACAAAGAAGAAGAATCAGTAAGAATCAGGATTAGAACCACAGTCAAGTAGGACATCCTTACTGGATGGACATTTTATGGTCTCGCCCCTTCCGCAGAAGATACGTATTAATATAAATATATTTTATAGCGTTTACTCACACAGGATGTGAAGAGACTGTCATCTAGCATAACAAAAATGTTTCTGAAACGGTGCGACTTGCATGGTTTTATTCAGTGCGGTGCTCTTACTGGCAATGAGCAGCTTCCCTGTGGCATCCCTCGAACCCTCATACTTGAAACCTCAGGAACGGGCTTACATACATCTACAATTAGATTGCAGATGTATTATTAGATTGCAGATGTAGATTAACAAGCATTATGAACAGATGGTGAAAACACAATACACCCTGGTGATCTGCCAGGCTTACCCTGGTACCTTTGCTGTGAGGGGTCCCAGTACAGCGACTGGGGCCGATCACCTGAACAGGATCCGGGGGTGTGGGTCATCGGAGCCAGGCTCACTTCTGTGCTCTCATGGGTCGGGTAATGACGTGAAGGAGGCGGACAGGCTGCGTCTGACATGGCCGGGGTCGTGTGCTTTCCTCCGGCCCGTGATGGAGGTGATGGAGGTGATGGAGGTGGACAGCCCGAATTCACCGTAACTTTATGGAGCAACGTTATAGTGTTTTATTGAATAAAACAGAATGAAAACTGTAGCTTTTCAGGCCTAATGCTGTAGATATTACACAATGACGTATGGGACATGAATGGTTTGTTAAGGGCATCCATTACGCATCTGGTCAAACGCAGATCAGCTGATCCTCCGCTTCATGCACCGGTATAAACGCCCCGTTATTTACCATTTCAGCGGATATTTATCTGATTGCAAACTAAAATAAGACGTTTACCACACGATGCATCCCGGCAGAGATTTCCGGATGTGTCGCTGTGTTCAGTCGACGAGGAGGTGGCTGGTTATCGATACGGGAAGCTCGTCGCCCGAGCCGGTCACCATGTCTTCAGATGCCCTGCTTAGATCATGGCCCAAATCTGGAAAATAAATGTAATAAACTTAATGTTTCAGTATTTTAAACATTAAAAGCGTCGTCCCTGATGAGAACATGCTGTACTGTTTACGTAACGTACTGTAAAGCGCACGTAAATGTACATGTAGTACCAATACTGACCTGAAGGTGGCAGCACCTTCATGAACTTAATGATAAACGTATGCAAATGTATAGCAGCCGATAAAATATAACTCACTTTAAACTCTGCAATGCATTATATATATATATATATTTAAACTTGCATTTTCTAATGCTATAAATGTACGTTTTTGCTTTTGAGTGACTTGTGTACTAATTATAACAATGACGTTTTCATTGTGTTGGTTTTTTTGCATGCACAGGTTATTTAAAACTTAAAATCAAGTCAGCTAATATATACTATTATATACATATTTAAACAGGCAATTATAAACTAAAACTATGTGCAATTAATTGTTTTTCAGTTTTACGCACCAAAGTAAAAAAGAAAGCATTGCACCCAGCATTTGAATAATTTTACCTTCGCAATGTAAAGCAGCAGAAAGCCGAAACATTTCTTTTTGTTCAGTGATGAAACACACTGTACAGTGTGCTTATACACACATGAAGACCTACAGAGAGAGAGAGAGAGAGCAACACACAGACCGTTTCATAATAGATGAACAGACAACCTTGATAAAATTTCTCTCTTTGCCATCTCAAAGTGAGAAGATGTAGACCTCACGAAGTATCAAAAAAAAAAAATGAATTAATAAAAACCCGAGATGACCTGGGAAAAACAAGAACGTAGGTGAAGAAGTGGGAGGTAGTAGTAAATATTTAATCTAGTTTTCTGCATGCCCTCCAGTCCAGTGATGTAATATTCATGAGGTCAAGAGGGCTGAAGGCTACACTCTGACTTCAGCTACTTAACACGTTTAGACTTCAGCTACACACACGTTGGTATATGTGGTTTATGAGTACTTTCCATACACATAATGGTTTATATACTGTACAAACTGCATATTCTATCCCGCTACACTAACCCTACCCAAACCTAACCCTCACAGAAAACTTTCTGCTATTTTACATTTTCAAAAATGATCATTCTGCATGATTTATAAGCTTGTTTGCTCATGGGGATCTAACAAATGTCCCCACAAGGTCAAAGTTTACTGGTAGTACTGCACTTGTGGGAACGTTTGGTCCCAATAACATAGAGAATACATAGAGAATACCAGGACCACATACACACAGCCAAATATAACGTACACTATTAACAACAGACCAGCCCTGGACTTTAAAATCTTTGGCTACTAGTACTCAGTGAGAACTTTGAGTGTTCTTTTCTTTTAGTTGTATGCCCAATTCGAACCCAGTGCTGAACTCAGCCACACTTACTGGCAGAACACACACTATAGGCCCCAGGAAAAGTGCCATGGTCCTTATAGTTTTATTACAGCACTTAACCCCCCCACCCACTGTTAAAGAAAGTATTTCTGTGAGTGAGACTGTTGACTTTAAGCTGTCCTCTTCACACACACTTTACTGAAAGGAGACGTGAGTTTAAGCTTCCTCATGTGGCAAATGCCACATGATTTACTGCCATTATAAAAACACACGTGTACAGTAATACAGTGACCATTACTGCTGTAAATCTATAAATACAGTAAATTAGTGCAGCACACCTAGCTTTTCTTAATTGAGCAAGAGCAACTCTCTTGTTCTGTATTGTCATCATCTTCAGGTTATGTTCACATCACAATGATTGAGGTGACCCACTCTTAAGAAATTATGACCTGCTCTTTTAATTCGCAGTTAAAAAACTGTTACCTTGTTTACGTCCTTCATATTCAGTAACCAATGCAGCAACATTCTACCCGGAAAGGAGCCTCTACATATAGACAGCAGCCACATTACTGTTTACTCATGTGAAGCTGAAGCGCTAAAACACACAAACAATACATAACACACAAATCCTAGCCAACAGAGAACGTTCTCAGAATGTTGGCTAACGTTCTGTAAAGGTTCTCTCAAAGCTATAAAACAGTTGTTATAAAAAGCAATGTTATTAACCTTATATCATACATATCAAAAACGTTTTTTAAAGTTGGTAGTGAAATGTTTCAAAAACGTTGCAGAATTATAAATACTTGATTCACATTCTTATAACCAAATAATAATATTAATACAATGTATAAAAAAGGGACATTTTGAATGTACTTAGAATTTTTAAAATAAATGTATGTTTTTGTAACTTAATGGCAACATTAGGGAAAGGTTCTCACAATCTAAAATTGTTAGCTGGGTATTGGGTTAACTTGGTTTTAAATTGTTTTTCATTGAAGATGAAGTCAAACTAGCTTTGGAATGACAGAATGTTCATTTTTAGGTGAAATCATTAATTGAACTGGCTAAGTGATTAGACGAATGGTCCAGAAAACGACGTTTCGAGGGCACTCCAGGTGACTAACAGCCACTTTACAATTAGCCAGCTTCAAGTTGTGATGTCATCAAATTGAAGGTCATAATCATAAATGAATGAAGAGAGCCTGCTGCTCTCACCTGACTGAAACCGAGCTGTTTGTTTGATGCTGAGGTGAGTGCAACAGAGAGCTGTGTGCTGTGAGAGCTGTCTGGTGAGACACATACAGTACGACAGATGCATTGAGCAAACAACAGCTTTCACCACAAGGGACCAGGCCACCAGCCAGAAGTGAAGACCTGACAATTAGATGAACCAGAAAACAGACCCAAATACTCACACAAAAGGCACGAAATACAATAAAGGCATATTTTTGGAAAATCCAAGTAGGAAAGAAGGAGAATCCAAATGGGAACACGAAACACACAGGTGCACAAGCGCACACAAGCACGATCAAAGAACGCACACAAACACACACACAAACACGTTTTCGAAAGGCTCACCCTCACACAGGTATATGTGATGACAGAAACACAGGCTCCCTGCTGACTGTGGCACTTGACGACGGTGCAGAGCTAATCCCAACAGACTGAGTGTAAGCTGGTGCTCTTTCAAACTCACTTATTACCTACATAGCAGAAACCCATCAGTTCAGCTGAAAGCGTCTACATTTTTACAGTCTTTACTGTTTTCTTTACTGTTTTCTTTACAGCTTCTACATTCTACAGTTTAAAAGTGAGCAAGTTCCTTTTTAAGCAGGATATTGTTCGTCGGCAAAAATACTGAGATGTCAGATAACGTTTCATTGTCAGAAGTTTAGTTATGTGTTGCTCTTGGGTGTGTGTTTGTTCACTTGCGAAATACAATGACCGGTCACAAATCACGGTAAACTTAAAATAATAACACTTCATCATTCATCTGTTTAGACTGGCAACAAATGAACAATAAAGGACTAAAGTACTGTATATCACTGTATATATGGTCAGATCAGGTAGAAATAGCTTATTCAGGTTAAAAACTGAACTGTTTCACTTTTTACAGTTTAAAATCCAGCAACTAAAGACACTGACTTGCAGTAGCCTGCTGCCCCAAATTACTGTACCCCAGCTAACAATCTTAGGTTTTAACAATGTTTCCCTAACATTTACATTTGGTAACAAAAAAATGTAAAAAATATTATTTTAAAAGTTCTAGAAACATTCAAAAGGGTTTTTTTTGTATTTTTTATATTTATTATATTTAGTATAAAATGTTAAAAATGTTCTACTAACGCTCCTGCTAAAACATTATTGATAACTTTCAGACTACATTTAGAGAACGTTTCCAATATTCTGAGAACGTTCCCTGTTAGCTGGGTTGACTGTCCCAAATCACTGTGACGTGTATGTTTTGCCTTCAATGGATGTGGAGTTTTTACCTGTGAGAGGATTACAGTCACAAGTGGGAACATATACATCTGAATATCACATGGGTTTTTAACATCTAGACTTAAATACAATCAAGATGTACGATCAATATACAGCTGACAAGACCTACATATTCCGTGTGTTTACACATGCATAAAGCACAAAGCATAAAGATCTTCTGGTGGTTGCCAGGGGGTTGCTGTGCGGTTGCTAAGTTGTCCTGAGTGGTTGTTTGCGATTGCTATACGGTTTCTAGGGTGTTTGGTTTCTGGGTGGTTACCCAGCCAACAGAGGACACTGTCAGAAAGTTCTGTCAAGGTTATCGAAAAATGCTCTTGCATTAAAAGTCTATGGAAAAAATAGTACATTTCTACCCAACAAACTGCAAAATCTGAATTGTCGTTCAGATCTGCAGTGACAGGTTACACTTCTAATTTTAGTACTTAAAGTGAGATGTTTTGGAAAAACACTGAATATTAAATGATATGCTTGTATGCAGTAGATTCAGTTTTGCAATTAGATCTAATTTACAAACACAGAAGAGAAGGTTTTCTGGCAGAAGGGCCTTTATATAGCTATAAATCATCATTAGGCACATACTGTAAGTGCAAGTGTCATGAAATAAGGGATTCTGAGGTCAGTTACAGTTTCTGTCTTATTCTGAATCTGGGTCTCTCTCTCTTCCATTCATGTAAGGTCTCATGCTGGAAAATGATTGCATGGCTTATTCTCCAGCCCCTGAGCTAATCATCAAGGGAAGGGCGGCATATGTGACACAAGCTTATGTTCTCTTATCAAAACCAAACCATCAGTCTTTATCTTTGTCTGTCTGTGTCCTTATAACACACACGACCACAAACACACACTCAGGCTGTGTGTTGTTTATGTGGTTTCCAGGGATTTCTATAAACCTTTGAAGGCTGGCAGAGAGAATTTATGATTTGGTGACTTGGGGGTTAGCATTAGCATTTTTGCTACAACATTTTTGGTGGTTTCGAGACGTTTTGGGAGGTTCTCAGAAAAAAAAATCACATGCACATGGGAAGAGGATATTCAAAGAGATATTGCAAAAAAAATTGTAAAAGCAAGGTAGCGACGCCAAAGTCACAGGTTTGAATCGCAGGGAAGACATTAATTTATCAAATGTATAGGACATTGAACGTCCCTAATGCAAACATGCTAAATGATGCCATAAAAATGCACATTAATATGTAGTACATTCACAACAAACCTGCTATACCCTCTAACAGAACTGTAGCACAGCCCAGCAACATTTCCCTAACGTTTCCATTAAGTACACTGTCACACATTTCCCCAGTAGACCTGGTCCAGTGTGGGGCCAGGTCCTCGTAGGGGCCCCAAAATGACGTCCATGAGAGGTCTGCAGCCTTCAGTGTGAAGCTCAAAAGTAACCACAGAAACAGAAGAGTGCTGACACGACGCTTTTCACAACGAACCCTGACAGTCTCCTAATCAAATCTGAAGTAACGTGTGAGATGATTGATGAAACCTTGTTAGAAATCAGCTGAATGAGGAATTGTGCTCATTAGCATTACACAATGGTGCTCTTGACATTTTTCCCTCTCTCTGTTTTTCAAGATTCAGGAAGTGCTGTTTAGCACGGTACAAAAACGTTTTACATCTCTAAAACATTAGTAACACAAATATCTAGAACCCAATAATAATAACAGCAAGAACAAAATCAAAGTACAAGTAAAACTAAAGTTTGTGTTTTACTAATTACAAAAATGTTGCAGTTTTTTTATGCATTTTAGGCATGCTGCACAAAAGAGAGAGTATTTCTCTTTAATCATGTACATGTATCTGGCAGAAGTGATGTCATGTTTCACCTCTTCTTGCACCAGTCCACAAATAGAAGCGTGTGAGAGCTCAAAGCTCCGGGCCACTTCTGATTGAGGTGATGCCGTGTGAGTTGTGGTAATTGTCCAGCGGCCCTGCAGTGCCCTCACACCGGTCCCAGTGACAGAACCGCGAAACACATGCTCTTCCCTTCATCCAAATGACTTTTCTTTTTCCTCCTGAGAAGGGGACCCGAGACTCTCAAACATACAGGGTAATTAGTCACAGCTGCACACAGGTGCGAGTGTCTACCTCCCACACCCAGCACAACCTGTTCTGTTCTTTCCACTATAAATTCAACCATCTACCACATTGTACCGGCATAAAGAAGGGAAGCTACATGAATTCTAACATAACATCCTGTTAAAGTCCAGAGGAAGCTCTTGTTATTAAATGTCTTCCAGCAGAAACGATTAGCCTTGTACTACCCAGCTAACAGGGAACGTTCTCAGAACATCTGTTTAATGTTCTCTCAAAGATATCAAAAACGTTCTTGCAGCAACGTTACTAGAGCTTCTTTATGTTATATATTATATATCAAAAATGTGATTCTTAAGTTGTTAGTGGAAAGTTTTAAAATGTTCCTAGAACATTCAAAATAACATTTTCAATGTGTTTCTTACCTATTGGAAATGTTAGGGAAATGTTCTTACAACCTAAATTGTTCGCTGGGTATTAGCTTCCTATTAGCTTATTGTCCATTGATTGCCCAGGGGCCCATTCATTTGAGCACCAGCCCTGAGGACTGGCTGCAACTTGGTGCAATAACAACCTCAGCATGGTGTTCTCCAGAGAAGAGATCACTTCAGGTTTACAAACACGGAAACCTCTCCACCTTCAGTAATGTAAGCCTGCTCACCCTGCATTAAACAATCCTTCTGGAATGCAATGCTGTGAATCACACATTCTGAAAATCAAGGGCGATGTCAAGGTGAATTGTGGTATTTCTCTTGATAAACAGACATGATATGATTTACTGATCCCTGAAGGGATATTGTGCAATCAAGCCATGATGCTGCTAGACAGAACTTGGAGTGCAACAGCAGTACATGCATAATGCAAAATCTGAATGCATTACCTGCGATGCTGGTGTGTCTGTTAATGGGTTTTGTTTTTGTTTCTTATCGGGAGTCACTGTTTTTATTAGTGGTCGATGTGCGCTCTGTGCACACGGAGGAAATGTTCAGCCCTCATTAACTCTCACATTTGTTCATTCACTGCTGCATATTTTGGTCCACACAAGCCGTGCACAAATGCCCTGTATGCAAATTTCACAACACATTTTTAACAACGTGTCCCAGACCACCTGTGTGTGCAAACACATATCTTAAGAAAATGACATAATCTAATTAAATCTAAATATAATAATAGTTACACGACTGAATTCTGCTTAATTCACAGGTACAATGTTTTTAATACAGAATCACCATAAACTACTTGAATATGTTTTGCTTGAATGTTTGCTTTTAAATGAATTATCTAGAATGTTTTCCTCATATTGTGCTTTGGATAAAAATGCCTAAATGTAACTTATTATTATATGTGGTGGACAATTCTTCATGCATAATGTTAGCCACTGACTTGTACATGTTTTAGCCCTGGGAAACACATATACTATACAAACATGATTGTGATTTGTGAACATGATTTGTAAGTGTTGTTGCTAAGTTTATATTCACAAAATAGCACTAACTAGCATAAACCAGCTTAGACCCGCTTGGAAAAACAAAATAATGTAGTCGTGAAACGTTCTCAGAATGCTGGCTAACGTTCTCAAAACATTCTCTCAAAGTTATCAAAAGCATTCTTGCAGTAACATTTTTTAGAATGTTTCTCTAACATTATATATCATATCAAAAATTTTATTTTTAAGTAGTTGGTGGAATGTTTTAAAAAACAATCCTGTTACTCTCTTGATCTATGCGAGGCTTATATAACATTTCCTGCATCTATAGGTCCCTTCAAATCAATCAGAAGACGTCAGTGTACCGGTGAGGGCAGAAACAAACACAAGAGTCATGATTTCACACATTGCTCTTCTAGTTTTGACACTGCCTCTACAAAAGAAATTTAGGCATGTTTGCAAGTTTGTTTACTCGTATTATTTATGATTTGTAATGTCTCCGAGGTAATGGTACAGTACTTCATTGAGCACTTTCTGCCCGGCACATTTGAAAATCAGTGCGATGTAAGCAGAGATTTTACGACTGGCCTGCTAATGCACATATATAGCTGGCTGTAAAAGAACAGCACATCCTTTTTAAATCAGACGGACAGCAGAAATCTTGAAGTGATTCGTTATGTATGTATGGTGATCATTACAGTGCAAGAGCAAGAGATCTTTTTTACTGTTCCCCTTCACCGTTTTCCTGCTATTATTTTTACATCCCATAAATTGATGTTGACGGTATAAAGAACCAAGTGTCTCCAAGTGCTGTTAGCACTGCACAGACCACAGTACACATGAACCATAAATCACCCACTCATACACTGCTGACCTTCAGAATTTCAAAACACATCAATATTCATCTCTACAAAAAGTGTAAAGACGATCCCTGCGTCCCAATTCACATATCATCCCTCCTAAATAGTACTGAAAACTAGAATTAGTATGCCTCAAATTGTAGTATGTTAAAATTAGTATCCTTAAAGTACCCGGATGGCCTTCTGTTTCCAGTGAAAATTTGAAGTGCAGATCCATGAATACTCTGACGTAGTACCCACAATTCATTGCATGAGGATGACACTACACTGAATAAATAAACCAAAAAAGTGACACTTCACTGAATTAATACGTTAAACCGATTTGAGTAAACATTGCATAAGAAACAATAAATAAAGAAATGCTTAAATGCAAGAAGTAATTTTGATATGTGTGTGATTCTTAATTGTCACAATGTTGTCTAGGTAATAATGGTCACTTCCGCTATGCGATAGTATGTCCCAGGACTTGCATACACACTAAAATGTATATACTTTTCTATAACAAATACTTTTAAGGAATAGTATAAGTTGGTGTATTGGGATGCAGCATGTCTTTAGTAAAAATCTACATATATATATATATATACATATATTGTTATGAGTCTTACATTGCAAAGCCATAATCATTACTGATGTACAGAGTCATATATTTGTACATTTTAATGTCATTAAATATGTTTTAATGTGGGAGATTAGCCGTGGTTAATGTAATATTTCCTTCACGAAAATTACTTTGAGATTAAAAAATAACGGCCGGACCCCCTGGAGTAAACCCACCGGCTCCCCGCTGAAGGCCATAAACATGTCTCTGATGCCTGTATCTCTGAGAAGCATAAAAATACACGCCGTAAACTCTTTCAGAGATGTGTTTATAATCATTGCCTGTTCTTTAAAAGCGGCAGAGCTGTAATTTAGCAGTAAAAGCTCCAATCTGGGTAAAAACACATTTACATTATGTATTTAAATTTATGTTCTTGGCTGACGGTTTCTTATCTTAGCGACAACAAAGAAAAGCGAGGAAAATGTAATGTTTCCATGGTGATTACATTGTGTGCTAATTGCCTGTCTAAGTTCCACTCTTTCAATGAGAAGGCACACGTTTGAGTTTTTATCTGGAAGGTACACTTGTCTATGACTCACTCGGTTTCTTTCAGGTTATGGGAGTGTTGAGCAGGATCTGTTGTCTTGAGGCTGTTTCCTGACTTGCATTATTAATTTCACATATTCACAGTTGACTTGATGTTAGTCCATGAGTGTGTGTGTGTGTGTGTGTGTGGGTTTACTTACTAACTATAAATTGGGGACAAATTTTTAACCCAGAAGTCAGCAAATCTGAGCAGAACCTCCTTCTGGGGACGTCCTCATTTGTAAAAACACCATAAAAATATAGAAAATAATTTTTTGTAATGTAAATGATGAAAGTTTTTGTTAGGGGTAGAGTGTGAGTTAGGGTTACATTGTTTAGTAGCTGCGTGTAAAAACAATAGAAGTATATAGAATGTCCCCATTTAGATAATAAGTAAATGTGTGTGTGATGTTAAAAAGGGAGATCTGCCATCAAATGTGCACTTACACATCACTGTTGCTCATTTGAATGCAGTATATTTTTGAGTGGTTCATCCTGACACAGTGATAATGTTCTTTGTCTGTTTTTTTAAAGGAACGGTTCATCATTTCCTCACCCTCCCTTTTCTTCGCAACACAAAAGGAAAGTTTAGGAAAATGTAGATGGCAAAAAAGTGAATGTTAGCCAGAGGTTGTCAAACTCTCAAAATGACAAAAAGCACCATGACAGCTCCGAGTCACCATTCACTTTCAATATATGGAAAAAATGTGTTCCTGCCCACTATTTTCTTTTGTGTTTGACGGGAAAAAGAAAATGAAATGGGTTTGTGAGAAGAATTAGAATTTTTGAGTGAACTATCCCTTTAAGGTCATTTCTTGGTAAACTTGGTACATGTGCAAAATAATATCCCAATTTTAATAATTTTTTTGAATTTTCTGCAAGGAAAGGCTGCACTTGACCTCCACTGGATCTAAAACGTGTGCTCTGCTTTTATCTTTGCAATGGTCAAATAAAAGAGACTCTGTCTGAATAAATAAATGAATGTATACAGTGAAGAATAAAAAGAATAAAACAGAGAAATGAGTGAAAACTGAGCTGACAGCCACGTAATGCTATTCCAAGACTGATCTCAGAACTGCCTTCTAATCTTCAGATGGTCGGGCCAAGATGGACGAGGAGAGGCTTCGTAAATGGAACATTCTGGAACTCTACAAACAATCACTTTATTTGAAAGCTCAACCTGACGAGCGGCCACCCTCTGCGAGTTTGTAGTCTGACCCCCCTCGATTTCTATAAAACCAGCCCGCAGAGCAGAAACAAAAAGAAACTTTAATGAAGGAAGAGGAAAAGAGTCCCGAAAACCGTGGGAGATAAACATCTCGCTTAGAGGGATGAAGCAGTACAGATGAAGATAATGATGCCAAAGAGGAAAGAGAATTCAACAGAGTGCTCTGTATGTAGAGAGAAAAACAGATAAAAAAATAAAAAGATTTTTGAAAAAAAAAAAACGAAAGAGCTGTGATCGCAGATGATGGCAGGTTCTGTGGAGAGACGCACAGGGCGCAGAAATCTGAAAGCGTGACGCATATATAGAAAAGGCCAAATCAGACATGCTCACTAACAAGGCTAGGGGTTTCAGAGGCTCCCGGGTGTCTCAAAGGAGGAAGATGAGAGCGGGAGGCAAACTCACCCTCCTCATGGTGCGACATCACAGGGTACAGCTTATACACTCCCCCTCCCCCAGGTCTGCAAGTACAGATGCAGAAACGCAAATGCAGCGAGCAGAGGGAGGGTGCGTGTTCAGAGATCTTAGCCAGCAGGAGGTCTTCATTTAAAATCTCAGCCTCTTCCTTTCACGCTGCATTACTGCTCATATGGGTGAGGTAGATAATAAAACTGCGTAGTAATCCGTAATCCGACTGAAACCTCAGTGAAAGTCCAGGAAGATGCAGTCAGACCTGTGCAGACAGGAATCTGAAACATTTTGAGAAGAAAATCATAAAACCCTTAGAATTATGTACTAAGACACTTAGTGTTCTTATATCATGTAGGATGTATCTAGCTAGTATATATATATATATATATATATATATATATATATATATATATATATATACAGGTAGCTATATATATGTGTATATGTATGTGTATATGTATATATACGTATATGTCACATTATTACATTACTCTACATTTAAAAAGTATAAAAAGTGTGTAAAAATATTGATGCATTTCATTTACTTTGGATAATATGCATTGTGCATGGAAAAACTATGCAGTGACACAATCTTGCACACATTTTAATGTATTTAAAGGCACAAAATACCATAAAATGATTGTGGCGTGTGGACATATCCAGCAGAATGACTTTTTTCGAACTATTTTCAAGCAGCATTCTTTCCATATCTATTACATATGTGTGTTTTGGGACCTCTTTATCTTAATGTGGATATTAAAAAGTCATGCTATCAAAACATTTGTTGATTTGCGCACACTCTAAAAATCTGCTGGACCTTTACAGCTTGATAAAGAACAGCCAAAAAATTCATGCATGATTTATTTAAAGCACATAAAGTATTGAGAAACATTGCAAAAATTCAGAACGTACTTTTGGCATGGCACAGAATTAATATCTTCAGCATGGGTAATGTACCGTTATACAGTAAATGTGTGCTGTGGGTTTGCAGATTACCAGACACGCTGCCGTTCTGCCCGTCTTTCTGTGCCCTGTGTGTTTGTGTGCCAGAACTCTGTAAGTTATTCATGATTTGGGGATTTTCTGGGGCAAATACATTCCAAAGCCCTCAAAATGAAAACTGAGAGCTTGAGAAGAAACAGGCTATTTTGAACATGAGATATGAGGAGGGAAATGACATTTGGAGACAGTGAAGAACAAATGCACATATTTGGAAGACAGTTGATGAAAAGTTGATGAAACAAATCAAATGATATGGAGTAGTTGGAGAGAAAGAGAGAGAGAGAGAGAGAGAGAGGAGAGAGACTGAGCCACAGTGATAGTAAAGGGGGATAGAAATGCACACACACATATAAACGCATAGAGAGAGAGAGAGAGAGAGAGAGAGAGACTGAGTCAGAGTGATAGTAAAGGGGGATAGAAACGCACACACACACATAAACACATAGAGAGTGAGACAGAGAGAGAGAGAGAGAGAAAAAAGAGAGAGAGAGAGAAACAGATGAAGGGAGGGAGGAACGTCCCTGAGGGGCGACGTGTTTCTCTCTCACTCTCTCTCTGTGTTGTTCATTCACTCGCTCTCTCTTACACACACACACTGTGTCCACACATACTTGACAGACAGACCCAGCGTGCAGTCTCTTTCTTTTATTTATTGACTGTCTAACTCTAACACACACAGGTGCACTCACACACACCAGTAGTTTCATTCCACTTGCTCAAATTTTATTAGCCCACCTTCTCCATGCCTGAGTCTGAACAAGAACTTTAAAACTGCTGTTACAGAGAACAAGAGACAGTGAGAGAGCGAGAGAGGCAGAGGCGACATCAACCACAAAAGATTGCAAGTGTGCTGGAGGTTCAAAAGGATATTTCACTGGAGAATGAAATTCACCCAAAACAGCAGGAGGAAGCGCTCAGACGCACTTCAAGACAGAAGCTAACTCAACAACACAACAGGTAAGGTTCTGTTTTATTTCCACTGGTTGGCTGGTGTGTTTGATTTGAAGAACTGTGGTCAGCTGCCGTAAATGATGTTTAATAGTCCTTTGCATGGTGGAGGCAGAATTTAAACCAGCCATTAAAACTCTGCTTAAGCTTGAATTTAAGAAGTCGGAGGATGTGTGATAGACTACAACATGTCAGATTTAAAATGAGGCTTAAGAAAAGTCATTTGGACTCTTTAGGGCAAATAGCAGGACAGTTAGATTACTTAAAACAGTTGATTTAATCCCTGCCTTAAAGTACACAATTTTATTCAATAAAAAAGTGCTGGGTTACATTATATTTCAGTTTTTGTTCCATGAAATAAGGAGTTCAATAATTTGTGTGCACGTGTGTGTGTGTTTGTGTGAGGCTGCTGAGGCTGTGGGGCCATGAAAGTCACAGGAGATTAATGAGTGTGTAAGCAAGACTAACATGTTGCAGAATTTACCATATCAAATCATACGTGGACATATGATTTCAAACTTAAATCATCATCACTTCAGACCTGAGACGCAATGAGAGAAACCCAAAAGTGCAATGACTGAACTCTCTGTACGTGCCAGTTTGGCCACTGCCTGTAGTATGTGTATTCCCTTAAACTGAAAACAGGATGTGATCTGAACCATTTGAAATGCTATATGTGAATTCTGATAGTGACCCATGATAAGGTGAACTCATGCTGAACTGGCACTGTTTGTATTTAAAGACTATGATATCTCTTTATGCCAGATAAAAAATGGAATCGACTGGCGGTGACCCAGCTAACAGGGAACGTTCTCAGAACATTGGCTAATGTTCTCTAAACATTTTCTCAAAGTTATAAAATAACATTCTTGCAGTAACATTAGTGGAACTAATATATATATATATATAACTATATATATATATATATATATATATTACATAAAATGTTGTTTAAGTTGTTAGTGGAATGTTTTAAAAATGTTACAGAATGTAAAAAGTTTGAATATGGTTCTTATAACCAAGCAATAATGTTCATACAATACAATTAAAAAAACTGGATGTAAAATTTCTAACATTTATATTACTTAATGGAAACTTTAGAGAAACGTTCTTGTCTGTGGTGACTGTGAAGTAAATCTCTGGCACTTTGTCTTCATGTACAGCAGTACTGTACATGAAGGCATAAACATATTGACGCATTAGTGATGGAGGAAGATGTAAATAATAGATTTCATTTTTTCAAAATGAAAGTGCAGCTGTACTAAGTGCAATGAGCCATACAGGCAGACAGAAAGATAAAGATAAATAATAACGAGCGAAGGAGTCTTATAAAGAGAAGACCTACAGATATATGTTTTCAGTGAAGGACAAAGATCACACAGATGCCGACGGAGCTGTTCAATCATAACATGCACAGCTAGCATATTTGCAACAGGTCTGACTGGAGTCCATGTAACAGAAATCATAAAATGTTATGTAAAAGACAAACATCTTCCATGTTTATCATTTTTATACCAAAAAATAAATCATAATCCTGGAAATAATAATCACAGATATTCATGGAACTTTGTTACCAAAATGATTTAAGAAAATCTATTTGTTAACACAGTTTGGAAAATCTTTGTTTCGTGTTACATTATGATTATTAAAATGATGGTTTATTTGTTTTTTAAATCGGACTTACAAATGAATTCAGCTGTTACAATTTCTTTTATACTCGTACACAAAACTATTTCCTGCTGTTCCTTCTGTACTCTTGGTTGACTTTAGTTTATGGATAACTTAAATGACCATGAAGAGTCAGTTTTCTGTCAGTGACTAATCTATTCAGACATGAAGCTTGTATGTCGGGAAACACAGTGCCATTGAAACATTAGAGTGAGCGCTGTACACAATACAAACACACACCCACACACCACAACTATATAGCTGAAGGGACAAAGTCCAAACTGGGCAGCTTGGGAACCCCATTGACTGACAGATGGTACAAATCTGGTGTGGGGTTCTCTGTTCTCTACAGACAGAATGGTGGACATTACACATTGTGTCAGATGAAAGATCTGTCATATTTAACAGTCTGGCTTTACAAGCATGGAACAGGAACAGGAAGTGACATCAGCTTGGTGGGTGTACCTCTAGGTTCTGTCACCTGACTTGACAGAGGAAACCTGTTGGGTCATCTTAGGCCAAATTTACACCTGTTATTAATATCTGTCTCAGGTGATCTGATCACGAGTGGTCAGGCGAGACAGATTGCTGTTAACACTTGGCAATAACATGCGTCTCAAAAGCATCTCTGGTGACCACCTGTGGTCAGGTTTCAATGCATACAATGTTTTAACAAAAGTGTCTGCTTTATTGTGAAAAGCTCTATATAAAATAAACATGCACTTGAACATACACCACTCACTGCAACACTGCGTATGTAGATATAAAGAGAAAGAAAGAAAGGGGGATAAGAAAGACAGGCAGACAGATAGACAGACAGAAAGAAAGAAAAAGCAAAAAATAAGCTGTCTCTTTTGTAAGCTGCCTCATTCTGTGTTTGGTCCTCAAGGCCCAGAGATGGTAGGGGGTGAGATCTACAGGTGTAAACACCCTTCACTGACATAACCCCCCGCTACGCATTTAAAGACCCAGCTCTCCGTATCTAATGCTAGTGAGCGGCTCGGGCCGTACAGAAAAGGCAAAGGGTTGCAGTGGCTCAGAGGTCGTTACGAATGTCACAGGGTCTGTATACAAAACGTACACATAACATTTCAATGGGACAAAACCATTCTGTTCTCTGAAAAATCTCTACAAATTCCTAAAAACAAAACAGTGAAGCCTTTCATTATTAGATTGGTGTATCCCTGGATAAAGATGGGTGTGTGTGTGTATATGTGTGTGTTGGGGGTGTGTGTGTACAGAAGGATTTTTGTGCTGGTTCTTGGGTCATTAGTGCTGACAGTTTTAGTCTATTAAGCTGACAGGCTACTGTATTTCTCCTGACCACCCTCCATGCCACACTCCCCCCACTGGACAACAACACAGGAAATAAAGCGAAATAAAACAAAAGAAGTCACACAACACAGCTGTGCGCAGAACCACAAAACACCACGCAGTGCAGGACAACACACAATACAAACCACACAGAAAAGCACAACGTTATTATATTATATACATATATAATGTTAAGTAACATTCACCTTATAATACCGCAAGAATGTTTTTGGTACCTGAGAGAGCTTATAGAGAATGTTCTGAGAACGTTCCCTGTTAACTGGGTAGACACAAACACCTATGCTAGAGTCATGAGAGCAACTGTTTCATTTTGATACATCAGCAGATGTTTTTCCATGTATTTCTTTGGAGTAATAAAGTATTTCGTGAGGGCTAATAAATAATGTGGATTGCACGGCTCGGAGAATTAAGCAAGCTCAGTCTGAAATATTTGTGTTGATAGTGAAATCTGTTCTGAAGCAGAATGCCTGGTATCTGAGCACAGTCTGTGACACTGCTGAGATCTTTTCTGAAGCTCCAGAGGAGGCGTGTGAGATTACCGGGGTCTATTTCAGGGGAAAGTCAGAAAAGCTTTTAATCTCATTGCTGTCTGCAACATGTACATTTAGTCATTTTGCAGACGCTTTTATCTAAGCAACTCACAAATGATGAGTTACATCATGAGCAATTGATCATACAAGAAGCATCTAAAAAACAACTGTAAATGCGTATTATGATGAGTATTACTGTAAATGCGTCTCATTTCTCAGTTTTTTCTGTCTTACGGGATTAAAGTATTGCAAAACACCAAAGGCAATTCGACCGCATCTTTCATCACACTGCTAATGCTAATACAGTACAGAATTATGCATCAGATAATTCCCGCTCTGCACAAAACACAGTATAAGTTTATACTACCCTATATATGAAAACCAACATACAGCAATACAGATAAATAACATGTTCTCTAAACATCTTCTGCAGCCTACTCCCAAACGTCCCACAAAGCACAGAACTGCCTCACATAACACAGCCAACAGAACTCCCTGCCTCCAATCACACACACACACACACGTATCTATCTAAATGGGGACATTTTATAGCCTTCTACTGTTTTTATACACATCTAGTTATAAGCACAGTAACCAAACCCTAACCCACACTTTAACCCTAACAGAAACTTTCTGCATCTTTAATAAAAAAAAATTACTATATTTTATAGGGTTTTAACAATTGGACAAATGTCCCCAGAAAGAGTTTTGCTCAGATTTGTCAGGTTTTGCTCACTTTTAGGTACAAATTTGCAATCAATATATGGTTAAGTAAACCCCCCCCACACACACACACACACAAACTCAGAATATCACTGTTCCCTCACAATATAAAAGAACAAAAACAACAGCCAGTGATGCAGAAAAATCTCTCTATTGCACAACGCCCTCATTCACTCTTCTTCATAAGTGAAGGATATAGCCGTGCGCTCTGGGCCTTCTTTTAGAGTGTGAGCGGTTTCAGCTCTGCAAAGATGTTTTTCACTGTTGTTTCACTGTGAGGGGATTTAAGGCCGAATCAAAAGCAACAACCTGGCGTGGAAACGCGGGCACAAGAGAAGACAAAGAGCAGAACCAAACACACTGAGCTTCTGAGATTTAAGCGGGGCTGAAAGACAGCGTTCTCGCACACGCACACAGACGATCCACGGTGCGAACCACCTGCTCGGAGACTGACAGCTCCATTCATCTGCGCCTCCAAACAGTGTTTTCTTTCCAGGGATTAATCGGAAAATGCAAGACAAATCTGGAAAAGCACTTTTTTGGCATTATAGGTTCATTCTCACCCTCTCGCTGTTTGTTTTGTAGAAACACTCTTTATCTATCTGCCCGTTTCAGGATCCGCCAGACAAAAGCTAATGAGCATGTGAGAATCAACCCCGGTTTTGGACTGCTTACCGTTACGCCCTCATTAAATTAACCATGCAATCTAAGTTTATATAAGTCACACCTACTGCAAAAAGCTAAACTTTCATTGTCATCATACAAAACTCTTAAATAGACTGTCCCCCCATCAAATAAATCTAAATGATGACCCTCGTGTCATTCCAAACCTGTTTGACTTTCTGTATCTGTAAAGACACGAAATGTTGAGCACATCAAACTTAAAAAGGTAAACATTTCAACTGAGATTCAGGAGTCTTTTATTTAAGACATTTAAAGATATTTACTGCGCAAAAAAAGACCACCTGGAACGATCTGCTAAAATATTCCTTTTGCATTTCAAAGACTAAAGAATGTCATGTGGGTTTAGATGACATAAAGATGAGTAAATGATAGCAGAGGTTAGTTCTCCATCTTTCTCTCTCTCTCGTTCAGTTCAGATCTTTTTGGGTCAAGTTCTTTAGATATTAGGTCACCTAACAGCGGGTATATTAAAGCACAATTATGTAAACAGTGGATAAAACATAGCTTAACAGAACATAGCTTATTTTCCTGTTTCATACAACAGGAAAGTGTTCACTAAATAGATAACAGCCGTCTCGTCTGACCCCGCAGTAGCTGTTAGGTCTTCATGCTGAAGTTCAGTTGTATTGAGTCTAACATCCATCTGTCCACCCACCCCTACAGAGAGACAGATAACCACTGACATGACCACTGACTTGAAATGTTTACTCCTTCCTTCAAAATAATATCAATACAGTCCACACCCAAACACACACACACACACACTCACACATAAGGTTTCTATGCTTCTAGGCTAATGACGTTTATATTGTACAAACTGTGTATTCTATCCTCTAACCCTCAAAAAAAGCATTTACTGTGTTTAATGATGAAGTTTGAATGACGAAGTTCTCTCGTAAGTCTCCACAATGTAGGTCTGTGTGACTATTACCATCATTGCGGGGACATTTGGCCCCCACAAGTGTAGAAAAATAAGAATACCCCTCCCCACACACACACACATACACAGGAAACAGACAGATAGAGTCTATCCCCTGTAGTAAAACCGCTAACAAATCATTTGACATGAACTACTAACCCGAGTCCACATTGTTAATCACTGAACAATTTTCTTGTCATACTGAATTAGAAAATGAGGTTGATGTCTCCAAAGATGCCGGCTGACAATAATGTGTATGCGGGAATATACTGTGCATGTCCCACAGTATGTGGGAATAATGTTTACAGTTTATACAGTATGTGGGAATAATGTTTACAGTTTATACAGTATGTGGGAGATTTTTCAGTTATTCTATATCTCAAAGGTGATTTTAAATAAAAATATCATAAAGATGAAGGACATAAAGGACAAGGATAAAGGACAGGTTATAAACATTTTGTGTCTCTTTAAGTGTGCAAAATGTTATATTTGCCATATGATCTATTTTTTAACTTTCCCTCTACAGTCCACATCATTACCATCACACACAATATCAAAAACAATTGCTTTATGACAGAACATTTAATTTTTCAAGATGTCACACAGTCAAAAGTGCCACTTACTGGAGAATCACCCATGCATAATGACATGTGTGATTGCATTATACATCACTTCTGTCAACAGCCTTGGAGCAACCAAAAAAACAAAAGAAAAAGAACAAGGGAATAAGTGAGTGAGAGTGAGATTTAGAGGCTAAAAGTATTCTTATATTCATATGTGATAATATATAATCTATACACATGATTATTTTACAGCCAAAC